>PVLA01005180.1:0-62854 GCA_004027455.1 Hydrochoerus hydrochaeris | reverse complement strand
CAAGAAGATAAGCCACTGCCCCATAAAATGCATTAGCTGCCCAAGATAACGGCAGAAGCGTGGGCCTGGGCAGCAAGGGTTGGTCAAGCTATCAGTACAAGCTGGGAGCACTGGAAGCTGGAGCCAACAAGGTCAATGAGGTGGCGAAAGAGATGGCTTTGGTCACATCATTCACTAGGCTGATCCTTGAAGAATATAGGGTCCCCAAGAGGTAGAGAGTGACAGGAACAGACACAGGGAAGAGAAAATGAGCAGGGATGGCACAGCCCACGTGGCCAAGCAGAGCACTCAGGACAGTAGGCAGTCTGGATATAGCTTACAGGGGCTAAAGGTGGGCGGGGGGGGCTCAGGAGCATCCCACTCAATCTCTGTCCTGTAGTCCCTTGGCCCCACATACACAAGCCTCCTGCTCAACACTGACTTGGAAGCTAAATCCTGGTTGTGTGACTTGCCAGCTGTATGGCTGCCTGCCTCTGTTTTCCCTTCTGTACAAAGCGGGTGATAATGGTACCTTCCTTCCACAGCTGCTACACCAGTACAGTGGCTCAGCACTGTGCTTTTGGCACACAATGAGCAGTGCTTGGCTCATGATGAGCACAATGTCAGACACCATTTCATTGTCAAAGGGGACACAGATCCCTCCTGCAGGTGGCATGAGAGGAAATTGTAGGCTCCTTGCACTGGGCTTTGGAAATTGCCTTGAAAACCAGAGAGGACCTGCATAGACCCAAGGCCTGGACGGCCCACTACAGCATGGTCCACTGCAGCTAAGTTCTTCATGGAATTTCTACCAGCCCCTGCACAGACCAATGCACACGCAGCATCTCCAGGATATTTACCAGAAAGGATGTGTGTCCTTGTACCAGCCCAAGGACCCATGCACACGAACAGGTTTCCTGTTAGATGAGAGGCATCTCAGACCACTATTCCTTCGTGGCTGCCCCTGCTCTCAAGGATAGCTGACCTGGTTGTCTCACCTCCTCAGGATGTTCCAGGGCCTTGAGTGTGTATAAAGGGGTGAGCAGGAAGCACAAAGTATCTCATGATGTTTTTGGCCAAGTAATGGTGCCAGGTAATGTTGTCCCATCACTGAATAATAATAATTCCCCAGACTTGGTTTAAACCTGTGATCCTCCTGCCTCAGCCTGCCAGAGTCTGGGATTATAGGCATGCACCACAATGCCCAGCTCTGAATAACTTCTAATTTGCATTTACTGTTAATTAGTGATTGTAATATTTCCTGGGTATAACTGACCATAATTATCTAGTGAATGTGATCTGCTTTTTGAGTATCTATGTACTTACTAAAAGGAAATTCTTTCCATAGGAAAAGAAACACAGTCTTAAAGACACCAGCCCTGGGATTTATCTAAAAGTCAACAGGAATATTTCTTGCTTTCCCAAATTAGAAGCAGCAGCTATTAGAATATAGAGCCAATCCCTCAGAAAAGTCAGCAGGAGGTGAACTTCTCTCAGGTGGAATCGGAAGTACAAAATTATCCTTGAATTCCCAGAAGGGTTGACGTTGCCCCATCCTTTCTTCTGAGGTGATCAACACGTCATAAAAAGGCTCCTGGCCCCACCCCACCCCACCCTTGTGACTGCCACCTGGTAGTTCCAGCCACCTGCCCAGGCCTGTTAGCTCCTCTTGCACATGTTCTCCAGGGATCTTCTGCAGAGCAGACACTGGGACAGGTGGACCAGGGTGCTGCCTTGGGGTTCCCCTTTCACAGGCCCCAGGTAAGGACAGACAGAGGAGGCCAGGGATGAGCTATTATTGAGGCTCTGAGTGTGTTTCAAACAAGCAACTGGTATTCATACAGTACGTTACCAAGCAGGGGCTGGCTTACAGCCTTGAACCAAACCTAGCAATGCATGCATTCGTGATAAAACTGGTGCCAGCAGGGGGCCAGCCAGCCTCACAGTACAGCCTGCATGAATGTGGCAGCAGTCAGGACTCAGGGGACCGGCAGAGGCATCTCTGCCTTCAGCAGCTTTCTTGAATGCCTGATGCTCCTGCAGCTTTCTCATGCCCTCTTCCTACTGTGCCCTCCTGGTCCTGGCCTTCAGGCTCAGAGGACTTGACCAGGGCAATGCCTTTCCACCAAGACCGGCCCCCCAAGTGTAGCCAGCATAGTTACAGGGGGTGGGGGTGGGGCTAGGTAACTATGGCCTGCATGGACTGTCTTTGTGTTGCCAACCAGATGAAAAAAGACTCCTTGGCCCTAAGACCCACCCAGGGCATTCTCCCCAACTCTCTAGTTCCTGCTGGGGAGCCTCTACCAGTGCCTGTGACACTGGAGGGGTGGAGATGAAAGGGACTTGAGAATTCTGCAGACTGATCCAATCCAGGCTCTACTGCTTACTCAGCTGGGACCTCAGGTAGATTATACATTCACTGTAATGGAAAAAGGTGAATAGCTCCTGGCAGTGTTCTGCATTTATAACGACCATTTGGGAAAGGAGTGTTTTTTCTACTTCACAGATGAGGAACCTGCAGCTCAGGGCAATGATATTTTAGTCAGAGAAGCCATCGAATCTGGGTTCAGGTGTGGAGTTCATTCAGGGTTTTTCTTTTTCTTTTTTTTTTTTTTTTGTACTAGGGATTGAACCTTGGGTCTTTGTGCTAAGCTACCTAGACCCTCCCCTCCTTTTTTTAATTTTAAGACACAGTCTTGCTACATCACTAAGTTGCCCAGGCTGGGCTCAAACTTGCCATCCTCCTGCCTTAGACTCCCAGAGTGCTGGGGTTATAGGAGTGCATCACCATCCCTGGCCTGTGCAAGGTTTCTGATCATAACGTTTATGTTTTTGATATGGATAATGCCTTCAAAGCTTTGGTAAGTGGGGACTGGAATAGCATCCACCTAGGCTTTGCTGTGAGGACTGAAAGAAGTCAGTCAGGGAAAAGCTCTGTGCTCTGTAAATCCTGGTGGGCGGATGCTATGTCTAACGCCTTCCAGGACCCTGATCGAAGAGCTGTGCACACAGCCCCAGCTGAGCTGAAATAGGCTGAGCTGAAACAGGTCTACATGTGCACTTGGTCACACACAGTTCAAGACCCCTGGTGGGCTAATGAGAAGCAGCAGTTGGCACCCCAGGAGAGGCTGCTGAGAGGCAGGGGCCCTGGAAGAGAAGGACCTGCTAACCAGAGGCAAGGCAGCAGCAAAGACTGCATCAGTCATGATAAGAAGACAGGAGGCGAGGAGAGAGAGAGAAGCGAGCGGCTCAACCCTTTCTCCAAGAGAGGCCTTATCAAGGTATGAGATAATTAGCATTTTAATTGGATAATTGGGAATTCTAAATTGCCTATCTTGTATTAAGCATAACTGAGGACATAACGTGACATTCAATTAACAAATCTTCCTCTTCATTCTTGACATACTTGATTAGGTTGTGTTTCTGAGTTCCTTGGTATCAGTTATTGGAGAAAAATGTATCACCTTAGTTGTCAATGCTCTAACCATGGCAGACTGCTAATAAATTATATAAACATACATATGGAAGAGATTGTAGAAATTCTTACACAAGCAATTCTTAGAAAATACACAGGAAAAAAAAAGGAAAGAAAGAAACCCATAATCTTATCACCCAGTGATAACCTCTATCAAATATTTTGTTGAACATCCTTCCGGGCACTTTTAAAGATTGCATAAACAGAGATTTTAAAAAATAATTAGTTATAAACTTTTTCTCCAGTGCCCTTTTCACTGAAATATGACCCACACTGAGGAAAGAACCTAAATCCTAAGGACACTATCCAGTGAGCTGGCATCAACTAATCAAGCACACCAGGTAGCCCTACCCTTTCCAGGTAGGCCTTCCTCCTCACCAGTGTCTGGCTTTTACTTCTTTTTCTTTTTGTAGTACTGTAGATTGAACCCAGAGCCTCCACCCTGAGCAACATTCCCATTCCTTTTAAAATGCATTTTGATGTGAGTTCTTGCTAAACTGCTAAGCTGCTCGGGAAAGCTTAAATTTGTGATCCTCCCTGCCTCAGCCTCCCAGAGCTAGGATGAAACATGAAACCACTGTGTCAGCTGAGAAGCCAGATTTCTTTTTTTTTTAATTGGTACTGGGGATCAAACTCATGACTGCCTGCTTGCAAGGCAGGCACTTATGCCACTGAGCTAAATTCCCAGCCCCTAGACTTCTAATACCATAGATTATTTTGCCTATCTTTGAACTTACTGTAAATGGGATCAGGCAATATGTTGTCTTTTGTGCTTGGCCTCTTCCACTGCTTGGTATCATGTGTATGATATCTGTGTGGGTGGCAGGTCCTAATTGTTGGTTCATTCTAATTGCTGGGTCATTTTCCACTGGGTGAGTTTAACACAGAGTACTTTGCCATTCTTCTATCAGTGAACGTTTAGGTTGTTTGCACATCCCAGCTATTGTAAATAATGCGGCTGTGGAAATCTTGCATAATCTTTTGGGGGCACATATGTACTCACACACCTCTGCTGAGCAAACAGCTCTGAGTAGAAACGCAGTGCTTTAGGATTTTGTGCGGGCTAAGCTTTAGTAAAGAAAGCCCATGAGTCCTTCTGGGTAGTCATACCCACTGATCCATTGTCTGATAGTTTCCTTCACTTTGTACCTGTGCATGAGGCCCAAACTGAGCTAAGACAGGTGTGCTAGGGCAGACAGTTCTAGCCAGTCCTAGCTGAGATCACTGCTAAAAAAAGAACATGTTCCTTGTCAGGAGGCAAGGCCTCTTATGTCTATATTGTTTTTATTTTCAGTGCTGTTATCATGCCTAGAATTGTATTGACTTCTCTCCTTTGCCATTATTCTCTCCAAGGTGCAGGCCATCACCTGCTCTTGTCCAATTGCCAGGGATAGTGGTCTGGCTGGCCTTCCTGCTTGTCCCCTACAGAGCATGCTCATCAAAGGGATCCTTTTAGAACTGACATAGGATCACAGGACTACCCTGCTTACACCCGACCCTGACTTCTCAGTAGCCCACTTCTCCCTCATTCCCCTACCTTATCTTGTCTTCTAGTCTACACTTCCTCACTACTTCTGACCAGTCAAGCAAGCTCCCACTAGGGCCCCCGGATGGATCCTACTCTCTCTGTCGATGGGGTCTGTCCCAGGGATTCACAGCTTGCTCCCTCTATTTCAGATCTCTCCCCCAAGAACTCCTTCACAAGGAGGTCTGTCCCAAGTCCCAGAACAAAAGGTATCTTGTTCCTGCTTTAACTCTCCCATCTTTCCATCTGTCCATCCATCCATATATCCATATATCCACCCACCCAAACTTATCATCTCTGTTTCTCTCACTTGTCTATCTACATACTCATCTGACCATCCAACCATCCTTGTCTGTTTCCGTACTTCTCCCCTACCATCTGACCATCCGTGTAACCATCCCTCTCATTTACTATCTTCCTATCCATCTAACCATCCATTCCTGCATTTATGCATGCATGTATGCATCCATGCATTCATCATGCCATCCACTCGTTCTCTGCCTACCCTCAGACTGGAGTTTTACCTGTTTTGTTCACTGCAGTATCACCCAGAGCCCAGCTTGCTGCTTGGCAGACAGGAGGTTTTCAGTACATTTCTACTGAATGACTGAATAGCTTTGAATAAGTACAGCTGAATATACCACAGTCTACAATTTAGTTAACCAGCCTCATGCTGTCAGATACCTAGGTTGTTTCTACCTCTGTGTCATGATGGACATCATGGCCATATGCTGTTTCACTGTAGTCAGATGAAATTTCTACAGGTGGAGTTACTGAACATTTACACATTTTCTAGTCTTAAGGCATGTTTTGCAAAATAGACCCCAGAACACCAAGGATTTGTAGGGTACTGAATGGTGCACCTCAGGGCCTGTCTTCTGAGATGACTGGGAATCCAACAGGCTAACTGCAAAGTATTTCATTGTTCACAAATGAACTTTCAAATGTGAACATGCTTATATGCTTATTCCTCATATTTATTTCCTTCTGAATGGCTTATTCATTTTTGAAAAATGTGAGTGTTCATCTTTTTCTTATTGATCTTTGAGGGATTTATATATGAAGGATACCAGGCAATGGTTTGAACTATCATCTATTTAAAAAGTTTCCCCTTTTGTCCTTCAATTTACTTTATGGCATTTCTAGACAGATAATTTATATTTTTATTGATCACATGTGTTAATGCTTTTTATGGCTCCTTCTTTTGGCATTATATTTAAAAAGCCTTTTCCTATCCTATGATTATATACATTCAAACATCTTTGTGGGTTTTCTACTTTATACTTTGTCAATTACCCTAGAGTTGACTGGGATAGAGTCACAAGGTAGAGCATCATTTAGTTTTTTGCTAACTGCCCCTTGCCTGGAGAATTGTCTTCTTAAAAGATGAATCCTGCCAAGCACGAGTCAATAATCCCAGCACTTGGGAGGCTGATGCAGGAAGATTGCTGTGAGTTCAAGGTCAGCCTGGGCACCACAAGTTCAAGGCCAGCCTGCATTACAAAGTGAGGCCCTGTCCTCACCCCATCCCCGACTAAATGCCTTTACACATGAAGTAGCTTGAAACTACTCAGTCTGCTCTTGTATGGGGACTGTCTCGTGCCCTCACTGGGGCTGCCAGGTCAAGATCCACCGTCTCCCCAATAAAGACACGTTCAAACCCTTTTCCAGTACCTTCTTTGCTGATTATCAGAAGGAGAGACAGGATACCTGGGAAACGGTACCATGACAGTGTTTGGGAGGATGACATGCAGGAGGAAGAAACTCAAGAGTCCACAGACAGTACATGATTCGAATGGGAACATTTTGGGGACTGAAATCCTGAGCAACAGAGGACATCTTATGAGAGAGCCCTGACTTTGGAAGGCCTGGCGGAGAAGTGTAAACACAAGTGAGTTTTCTGACTCTTCTCTGCCTGATTCTAGGGTCAACAACTGTTCACACTTGACTCAATGGTCATGCCAACATCAGCAATAACCCCTTTCTCTGTCCTAAAACCTCAAACTCCCTCTTTTAAGCTGAACCAAGCTGCTGAAGGAATTATCCTGGTTCAGAGCACATGACTGGGATGCAAAAAAGGCTCTTTATATGTTGGGAGATGATCCTAGTTTGAAACAATCAAGAAGTTATTTTACTACCAAGAGACACCTGTACCTACCTCCTGCCCTCCCCAGAAGAAAAGCCAGGGATACAGGGAACTCTGTAGGGAAAGTGACTGGGGGCAAGGAGGAGGGCAGGGGCTTCCTCTAAGCTAAGGTTGCCAAAAGCATGATGAGAATACCAGAGATGACATTATATATGCTCTGACAAACATATTTACTTCATGCATTACGTATTTATTTTAAAACATTACCTTCTATTTATATTGGCAAATTGTACTCAGAGTTTCACTCAGGACAGAAGTAAAAAGATTTCTTTTTAAAATATTTAAATAAAAAAAGGAGTCAACTTAAATAAAACTAGTAAGCAGATATCAGCATATGTGGAATGCAAATCTGGCTGAGACCATGAGAGTGTCATGTGAAAGGCTGATGCTGGGGAATTTTACTTTAGGGTTTCTTTGCGAAAAAGCCTGGGTTTGGTTCTGGATGGGAGGCCTTTGGCTGGGGATCTCCCCAAGTTCCTGTTTGGCAGCAAGGAGGATGAGTCAAACAGAAGCTAAGTTCTTTCTTAGGTCCAAGACTGCCCCTTTCCCCAGCTCTGCCCACCTGGAGACACCAGGCCAATGAGGACCCCATGGACAAAGGGCCCCTTTGCCCTCAGGACCTGGGATGACAAGAGGCATCAGAGAATGAAGCCTCCTTCAGTAAACCCAGCTGCTGAGGGCTTTGGGCAAGCAGGTGTCAAGCTTTTATAAGGGTGCTCTGCTCCAGTAACAAAAGCAGGTTCAGTGTGGGTGCTGCCCAGAATACTGGCAGGAGTCCTGACTGGCAATGTTTCCTCTTGCCTTCTCCTCTCCTCTCCCTCTTTCCTGCTCTTCCAGGCTGACCGATTGTGTGCTTAACATACTTAGTTTCCACTTGCTTTATTTAACAGCTCCTCATGAGGCTGGGTCATTAGTGGAAGCTGGTCGGGGCACTGACAGTCTCTCTTGGCTGCATCAAATCCACTGCTGTAAAGCACATATGCCAGGGGGTCCCCCTTCACTTAGAAGGGTCTTCGGAGGCTCTCACACTCTATTTACTCCCTCTAGATGGAGAAACAAAGCCTGAGATCCTCCATCAAACAGATGTTCCTGAAATACTGAACCTGCAGGAAACAAGCGCCCCAGATACAGTCAGTTCAGGAGCCCTAAATCATCCTTTGAAAGGGAAGAAAGCACTGTGCTTTTTGAATCCCTCTAGCGTGTTTGTTTCATTTTGAAAGAGTTTAGCACTACTTTATTTCTAAATATCGAATTCCTTTCTCAGCCTTATACTCTTAAAAACATTTCACAAATATGTCATTTCGGAAATAACTCTCTTGGGAAAGATTCATGTTTTAGATTAATGCCTTTCTGAAGCACAATCTTGCCCTCTCCAGACCAAGCCCCTCTCCAGACCAAGCCCCGGCAATTCCCGGCAGCCCCCTCCAGATTGCATCGTAGTTACTCTGAGCCATCTTCTGGAGTCCCAAGACCATTGCTTCCCTCCTAGCCCCTGCAAGAGGGGTGCAAGAGAAGCAAAAGCTACATCTGTTACATCTGCATTCATATAAACTATTCAAGGTGTTGTTAGCACAGGACTCTGCAGCAGGAAGCCAGCCCACCCTAGTACTGGAGGACAGGGAGGAGCCGTGTCCCTGGCAGCCTGAATACCCAACCTCCTGCTGTAAGTGAGAACTAGTCACTGAGCCAGGAGGGTGAGACCACAGTTACTATGAAAAAATACCGGTTTCTTCTTTGAAAAGATTCTTCTAAGCATCCAGGAATCACAAAGCCCTCACAGGAGGAAGGTTAAGGCCTCTTCTGGTAGAGCCAGGTCCGGGAAGGTCCTAGGAGGGCCCTTTCCACCCTGTGTGCACTGCCTCCTCGAATGAGCCTTCTCATTCCTGCTCACATCGTGGAGCATTAGTTTAGCCACACTTGGCTGAAGGAGCAACATGAATACGATTATCATTTTGCAAGTCTTTATCCACTAACGATGATAAATGAGGGTTGTACTCACGCTGCCCTACAGAAAGACCAGCTTTGAAAAGAGTCGTCACTGCTGCCAGGGCTTGGGTGGGGCCAGGGACTTTCCAGCATATTTGAAGCGTATCTGGTGATTCTGTTCCCTCTAGAACCCATCAGAGGGAGCCTCAGCCAGGGTTCAGAACAGGGAGGACATGCTCAGGGAGCAGACGTCACTTTATAGGGCTGGGGGCATGAGGACATCTACAGGTGCCCCTACCATGGTTCCTGATTTGGATGCCCACTCTGGGCCCATAGAGGACAGAAGAGAGGATTGAGAACTAAGTGCTTTGAACCTTTTTCCTGCCAACATCCCCAACATGTGATGGGGGCTCTAAAAAATATTCCAAACAGGGGGATGCCAGAGACTACTCCCTTGAATTTAAAAAGTTTAAACTTAAATCTACTTATCAATAGTTAATTAATAAGGTCTAAGTCCTCTGATGACAGGATGATTAAGCTGTTTTTGAAATAATCCATTTTTAATTAAAACCCTCCCTTCCTTTGGTTTCTGGATGTATTCAAAAGGAAGCCTGTGCAGATGTCTTGTTTTTAAATACATATTATACACAGCCAATAATTAGAAAAAGTCATGCTTTTAATTATATTTTAATTATTCTTTGCTCATTGATGCAAAGTTAAATACTCTTGCCTTATGGTACTAACACTGCTCACTGAAGCCAGGAGACGACAGGATTTCTTCCACACAGAAAAAATGCTCACAGGAGTCTGCACCTTGTTCTGGCAGACAGAGGAAGCGATCTCCTGACCTCTGGCCCTAAGGCATCTGGCTCCAGCAGGAGCCATGGTGATGTGATGAGGGTCTGGGGCCCTCTGGCCTGGCCACAAGGCAGGGAAGTCCCTAGACTTCTTTACTACTGGCCTGCATACTTTCCACAGCATCTCACCAAACTGACCCACACAAGCCACCAAATCCCCCACCCAAATTCAGAAAACTCACAAAATGTCAAGGAAGATGGGAATCACACTCATGTAAACCATGTTTTCCCATCTGCTCTGCTGGGACTGTGAGGAGCCCAGGCACCCATACTCCTGTCCAACATCCCTTAGCTCTCCCTTTCAGCCACTACCCAGCACCCCCTGGGACATGTTCCCAGAATTAGCATGCCTCTCCTCTCTGCTCCCTTTCCTCATCTATCTCCTGGCCTTTAGCCAGGTCCCTTCTTGGCCCATAGCCCATATAGGACGTGACAGATGGAGGGGTCTCAATAGATTCTTAACTAGATGGAATTCCCAAGGATCTCAGGAGCTGGGAGGAAGGTACCTCACCTCCTGTTCATGTGCAATAGTACCATCTAGCATCCAGCCACACACCAGGCCTGATTACCCTCTCCAGGAATCTCCCTGGGTTCCCTCAGGAAATCTCCCCATCCTGACATCACCCAAAGTCCTTCATATGTAAGCCATACTCCACCTCCTACCCACAGAGCTTTTACCCTGTATGTAGCTGACCATACACTTTTTTCCCTATAGTCTAGAAGTGAATTCCTAGAGGCAGGCCCAAGTCAACCCACATCTAAGGCGGGGCACAGAGATGCACAGAGTAGGTGCTCAGTAAGCATAAGAAGGAAAAGTAATTGACAACAGGAAGAACAGGTTGAACACATGAAATGATCAAAACAACATTCATTCCCAGCACCAGAGAGGCTAAGGCAGGAATTGAAGGCCAGCCTAGGCTACATAGTGAGTTCAAGGCCACCCTGAACTACACAGTGAGACCCTGTTTGAAAACAAACCAAACCAAAACATTTGTATGCATTATGGCTCTGCTCAGAAGCAGTGAGATCTGACTGTAAGTTTTCCACCCCATTTTCTTTTTCTGGGCACATTTCTGAGGCTCTGAGGTTAGGCTGGGACTGTGGGATTATTTTCTGGCAATAGGAAGAGGAGGGGAAATGATGATGTGTCGTTCTAGCACATGTGACTTTTAAGAATGAGTGTGAGTTCTCTCTGTTCTCTCTCTCGCTTCTCAATGGGGCAGAGGTGGGCAAGAAGCCACCCTGAGTAATAGGAGCCACATGCCAGTCCCAAGCTACAAAATGAGCATGAAATAAACCTCACTGTCCTAAGCACTTGAGAATTCAGTTTGTATTATTACTGCATCAGAAGCTGTTCTATGCTAATACACGTCCTATGCTAACACGTGTCCTATGCTAATACATGCAGAAATGTAGAATATGCTGAATTTTAAATCAGTAGGGTAAAGACATTATTTGACAGACAGTGGGTAAACCAGCAACTTTTTTTAGGGGCAGAAAAATCAGATTCCATCCTACACACTAAGCCTCCCCACAATACTATTCCAGTTTTGTTGGAAACCTGTGAGAAACTTTTTTTTTTTGGTACCAGGGATCAAACTCATGACCTCATACTTGCCAGGCAGGTGTTTATACCACTGAGCTAAATCCCTGGCGTGCCTGTGAGAAACTTAAAGGGCAATAGAGCTGCATCTACACAGGATCACTGATAGGGAAAAACCATACCTTTTCCTTTGTCAACTGATCCCAATATGAACACCTCAAAATGTGCATCTGGGAGGCTGGAATAGCCTCTTAAAACCATCTTCTCAAAAACATAAAAAAAACTCACCTCTCTATTTTGTACTAGTGCAAGAATCCAGATTAAGAATCAAATAAAGCTTGATATCAGCAAGGATCCTAAAGTAGTCAGCAGAAAGTCACATTTATTTGGTTAGGTCCTACAGATGTAGGGAAGATATGGTGGCCAAGTACTGAACCAGCCCCCAAAATTTAAAAATGTAAGAATAAAAGGAGGATAGGTGGGTGGAAGACATTGGCTGAAAAGATAGTTCTTTGCTCAGGTCATAGGAAGAGTGGATATGGGCATTTATCTGATTACTTATTTATTTATTGGAGAAGAGGGTCTTGCTCTGTGATTCAGGCTGGCTTTGAACTCATTATATAGCCCTGGCTGGCCTTGAACTCACAGTGATCCTTCTGCTTCAGATTCCTGAGTGCTGGGATTATAGGCCTGTGCCACCACACCTGGCAACCTGAATTACTATCTCAGCTACTTCTGGCATCAAGATACCATGCAGGACCTGAGGATACAGCTGGAAAGTGAGAGATTCTCCAGCCTTCTGTAGGCAAAGGAGAATTTCTTCTCTTTCTTTATCTGGCCCCTTGTGCTTATGTGCTATTCTCACACATATTTAGATAAAGAGTCAAATACTAAAAAAAAAAAAAAAAGTGGATGCATGGATATAGTATATTATACATACCATACCAGTTTTTGAAATATTTCATAATTGTATAGAAAACATTTTTGTATAAAATTGTAAAAACAGACAAAAACAAAGAGTTGAGCTGCATTGAGGTGGCATATATGGCAATAATGCAAAAACATAAAATATACAGGAAAGGATCAACTTGACTACTTACAGTTATTTAAAATTTCTATAGAGTACACTAAAAATATTCTCAACACACAGAACAATAACAAGAAAATCCCTACTACGGAAATATTTTTGTAGATCAGTAAGTCAAACACAAATGTACTTTCCTTTTTTAATTTTTTTTTTTTTTTTAATGTGCTGAGGACCAAACCCAGGGCTTCCAGTTTGCTGGGCAAGCATTCTACCACTGAGCTAAATTCCCAGCCCCATGTCCCCATTGTAAATCAGGCAAAGAATGGACAAGCTACAAAGACACGTGCCTAAGAAAAGGCAATGAAAGAAGTTCAACCTCACTGGTTATCAAAGAAGCACCCATATAGATGTGGCAGTATTTTGCCCTTGCTAGCCTGGTAAAGATGGGTCATCACAGAAATAACACCATGAACTGGAGGCCCTAGAGGACACACAGGCAGTCATGGAGTGTCCGGAGCAGTGGTTGGGGATGTAGCTCCTGCGGAGAGGTCACCTGGCTCCTCCACGACCCATCTGTCTGTGGTGGGGTCTCAGGTGAGTTCCTCAAACTGCTCCTGGCCTCCATCCTACGAAGAAGAGAAGGTACTAGGTGCCGCTCTCTGGGTCCACTGAGAAAATCTCCAGGAAGCACAGAGTACTTGCTCACCAGATATTCATCCCAGCCACAGCTGTAAGTAGGGAGCTTTTCTACAAGGCAGTTTGGCTTTTATGCTTCAAAATTTTCTCCAGCAACTCCACTTGCATAAATTTACCCAGAGACGATCAGTTAGACATTCCCTAAAGGATAGCTAGATAAGGGTGATGGTGCCAGTCATACTGGGAAGTGGAGAGCCCCCTGGATGTCTGGATGAAGGACCAGGTAAGTGGATTGAGGCAGAGCCCCACAGCACACTCCAGTTCACTGACAGAAGAGATTTCTACTGCATGTGGGTGGAACAAACTCCAGCCAGTATGACCTAGCACTTCAAAGTCTGTCTCTCTGTGCCCTGGAGGAGTTCTGGAGCTATTGGCCAAAGCCACAGGGATGAGTGAGCCTCTGTATCAAAGGGTTTTTTCATATCTCATTTATAATGTTCTGTACAAACTGAATGCCCTACTGCTGTATTACCTTTTTTTTTTTCACGAGGGTGAATCTATTTTCATTTTGAAAATATTTTTTAAAAGAAATGAAAGCTACCTGTCGAACACCAGCCAGCTCTATCCCCACCCAGCCTTGCCTCACCTTGTGGATGTCCTGCCCAGCACACAGTTCAGGCTCCTTGAGCACAGCGGAGCCCCAGGATGACTCCAAAAAGCTACCACAAGGGGTCACAAATGCTCACTGTCTGAGTCCCACCCAGAGCACCTTGAAAAACCTTTAGCTTCAGCTGCCTGTGGGGACCACAATTGGATATATATTTGACACTACTAGGCAACATAAGCTCAATTCCTTTCTAACTCCAGATCAAGAAACCCCAAGGTGGAGTGAGATCACCCCAACTATGAATGCATTACATCCTCATGGAGGTCTGGGCTGCAGACCTGTCATCATTTTAGGATTCTGCAGGGGATTATCTTGAGAGAGGGAATATAAAACACAGACAGCTTTCCCCTTCTGATTTGGCCACGACAAGACATTTAAAATTCACGAATTTGATGTTTCCTTAATCATCTCCCACTTTGCACCACTGTTTTGCTACACAGGCCCAGTTCCTTCCCAGGAGGCACAGCATCCTCAGAGCCCCTCCCAGACTCCCTTCACACCCCTCTGGCAGCACTGCTGCCTGAAGACAATTGCTCAGACTCTAGGGGTGGCATTGCTTTTCTGGCCCCTGGTCTCTTGATCATAATTGGAGCCAAAGTGGCTCTCACCAGCCTAGGGATCATGGGAGCTGCTTAAAGCTTGAAGGCCCTGGGAAATGCAGGCTTTTGAAAGAGATGGAACCCTTCCTCCATCCAGAGCTCCTACATCTCCTTCATTGTACCAGTAGGTGCAGACACAAATTAGACAAGGCTCTTTGATGTGTGGTTTGGAAAATCCAAGCCACAAGAATGTCTGCTCAGTGTGGCTTTCAAAGTCCACTTACCTTTCTTCTCTAGAAATTAGATTCTTTGAAAAACCTGACTGCAAAGGAGGTATCCCTGGTGCAGTATGAGCTGGAGAGGCAAGATTGGTTGGAACTAGTTTTCTCTGGCTGCACCCTGGACCCACTCACCTACACCACAGGAGTCCACCCCCAAGGAAAGACTGACAGTTCAGGGCCCCTCTGCAGAGCAGGAAGCCAGACAGGACAGGCAGAACTATAGCTCTGCAAGGCTCAATTAAACAGTACAAGTGTCTCTGGTGCTGTCTCTGGGAAACCCCACATGATCTACCTCCCCTAGGAGCAGCAGGAAGCTTCTCTGTCCAGTGGCAGACTCTGTCACTCTGAGGAAATGAGCCTGCCACTGCCAATGGATGTGGCAGGAATGGACAAATCACTCAGGATGTATAAAATATCATATTTGCCAAATCCTCCAGGACAGAAAACTGAGATTCAGCAAACAGCTGAGATCTGAACAGATTTCCAGTCTCAGCTTCTAAATCCCCCAATTAAATGCACAGCTGCATGACAAAGGTAGGAACCCTAGGGCTCCTTGGCTCCCAGTAGGTATGGCCAGGAGCTGGTGGATGTGACATGGCCCAAGTCTCACACACAGGTCTTTCAGAGCACTTCCAGATGTCTTAGCTATTGCAGCCTGCAGGGATGGCTGGCTTACAGGGACAGGACCCTTCTCCTGCCTTCTTTTCTTAGGTAAAAGCTATTTAAGCAGATTGTTCCTACCCTATCAGGCCTGGAACAAGCCGGTAAACCCCAGGGCCCAGAAGCTACACAAATGCTTGCATGTCATCCTGAGCCAATTCCAAGTTGTGTAGACATGTGTGTCTTTCCTGGCCTTCACCTCTAATACAGAATGTGCCTCACAACACCTCATCTCAGCATGTCAGCCTCTGGGGAAACCTCAATAATCAAGGATGAGGTTTCTTTATGAAGCCTAGCCCAGGTGCTGGATCCTGTTTCTTGTAGTGTGAGCAGGTGTTTCATTCTTAAACTGAGACCCAAGCTCTGCCTACCCTCAGAGGGGGCATTCCCACTCCACAAGTACATGGGACACAGCAAAGCCCTTGAGATGCTCTCAGAATAATGATGCCTACTTTGTACCTCCAGGGGCCTTAACTAATTTATAAGGCAATTTTAATAATAACTATATATTAATTTTACATCCCCCTTTACCTATTCCAGTCACTATGAATGTTAGGAATTGGGTAATATATTATAATAGGCTTCTGGGGACTTTTTATTAACTAATGCTCCATATTTAAAAACCTGCTTGTCAAATGAGAAACATTAAGAAGCTCTGTCCCTTTTATAATTGCTTCTAATAGACTCAATATTCAGGCCATGGCCTAACAGACATCCCAGGCAGTACTTCCTAAATTGCATTTAACTTTACATTTTTCTGTCATCGGCCAACAGGATAATTCAGAAAGCACACAAATGGTCATTTCACCGTGTCAGCTCTAGCTCCTGAGATGCCTGTGAATTTGGAAGTTATGAGGACAACTCAGGATGGGAGATGTCAGTCTTTCTACCTAGCCTGTCAGTGCCGTGCCTGCCTTGCTTTGTCAGACTTTTTTCAAGCCTATTTATTGAAATGTAACACACATCCAGCAAAGCCCACACCTATCAGGTGTCCAGATTGAGGAAATTTTGCTAACATAGCCCTCAGATCATTCCTAGGCTCAGAACATTACTTGCCTCCTAGCAAGTTCCACTGCTACCTCCTCCCCCAGCCCTCTGCTCCTCATTTGCCTGGGTTTTGCCTGCTTGAGAACTTTATGGGGTGACACATTTGAGTCCAGTTTCTTTCATTTGACTTTACCCTGTGAGAGCTGACTCGTGGCGAATATTCTTGTGCAGAGCAACAATGTGTTTGCTTTCAGGGTGCTCATTATGTGAACTCACCGTGATCTCCCCGCCCACCGCTGACAGGCCTGTGTCGTTCTGCCCAATTGCTGTGTGCTCAGTGAGATGGCAAAGATGTCAGCCTTGGGTTGCTGAGGTATGGGATGCTTGGTTTTGGCCAACGCTGCCAGCTGTTTTGCAGTGACTGGCCCAGGAATTCTGTTTTCCTTTGTTTTTTACCCTGGTAGGGAAGAAGCCTTCGAGCCTACCACTATTTAAATCCAGAGGCTAGAACCTGAGTAGGTGGTGTCAGGGCAGATCCCCAGGCCTGGGGACTGCTGCTGCCATCTTCACCAGAAATAGGATAATGGTGCATCAGGCCTTCCCTTAGCTTCAGGGTGGCAAAAGCAGAGATTTCTCCACAAGTACACACAGAAATGGAAACTTGACCAGAGGTGCAGGAATAAAAATCCATTCAACTGAAAGCCAAAGCAGGCACCAGGGAATGTCCCTAAGTGACTGGGAAAGGCTGTGACCATGAATTGGTCACTGGGCCTAGGGAAGAAGGCCAAAAAGAAGCCAACTAGAGCAGTAGGAAACCCATGAAGGCAGGCGTGAGGCCTGGCCTTCCTCAGGGTTGGACCCTCTCTGCTTTGACAGAGCCCTTGGGGGGTTAACAACCACTGGACAGTTGCAAGCATCTGAGGACAGCCTGTCTATATAGAAGGAAGTAAAGAAGACACCGCTTCCACAGGTACAGAGCCACAAGTCACAGGTCCAGGCTCAAGGACTCAGGAAGATCAAAGGCCTGCTCTGGAATAGGATGAGTCCAAGTGAGGTGGCTGGGGTGACCCTCCCTGATTCCGCCAACATTTCCAGGTAGAGAGAAAAGGAGCAGCCACCCAAGGCTGCTGGAAAATCACCATGCTGGGGAATCCTTTGTTTTCATTTCCCAACTCTGTGGCCCCTTGGCTTGTGCCAGCATCTGATCCCAACTCAAAAACCACAGGGGACTCTGAGTGAGCCTGACATAGAGAAGCCTCAGCTGTGACAGCCTGAGGACTGGGAAAATAGAGGCCCCAGAAGCTGGTTTTAGCAGTTTATGAATAATAAATGTAATTAGCATAATAGAAAACAGAATGTGGAGGCCAAGCAGGGGCCCCAGGGCGAGTGTCTCAGCAGGTTGCCCTGCTTGTTACTTCTTCTTCATGAGTCCCTCAGAAAGGACAGATGGTCTGGAGGTGAGGGGGCACCAAACTCTTATGCAGGCCACAATCCAGAGCAAAGAACAGCTGAGGTCTAGGTCTGCCCAGGGGACAACCCCTTCAACCCTCGCTTTCCTCAGTTTTAGGCAGGGCTTGCCTGATGCCTCTCTGGTCTCAGTTGTGTCACCTGTGAAATGGGAATGATCCTACTGTGGCTGTTACACATGTGCTGTTTGAGTACCTGCTGTAACTTGCACCACCCTCAGTTCTCACTCACTACAGCATCTTAGGGGAAAAATCTTCAAGGGCTCCAGGTAGATGGCTTCCCTGAGCACCCATGTCCAGCACATCTCCAACCACATTCCTGTGGTGTCACCTGCTAGTTCATGGAAACCAGTCCCCAAGACACTCATGCTGATCTGAGGCTGGCTGGTCTGCTGTTGTTGCCATGGGCTCTTGATAGGTCCCCTCCTTCTGGGAGCCCAGCACTGAATGCTCCCCCTACAAATGCTGAAGGAAGGTAGTGCAGACTTGGAGGAGGAAGGCTGACTCCAGGAAGCAGTAAGGAGAATGAAAAGCAGGTATGGGCTGGGGGAAGCCAGGATGGGCTGGAGCTCAAACCAGCCCCAGGCTCCCTCTGACTTCTCTATGTAGTCTTGGTCTTTTTTTCTGTTGCTACAACAAAATGCCTGAGGCTGCAAGATTTATAGAGAAGAGGTTTATTTACCTCATTTCTGGAAGTCCAAGGGCATGGAAGTTGTACCCACAGGGCCTCAGGCTGCATCAGTGCCTCATAGTTACATCACAAGGTAGGAGCTCATTTGAGAGTGGTGAGGGGTGAGGACAAAGGGCAAAGGGAAATGCCAGTCATGCTGTGTAACAACCTCTCCAGCAATAACTACTCACACTCTGGAGAAAAGTTTTAATCTCTCTTAAATGTCCCAACACCTGTCAATGCCATCACATTGGGCATTAAGCCTCAACATGAGTTTTACAGGGAAAAACTAAAACATAGCACCCTCTCCTGCTTGGGTTCAGGGTGATTGATGGCTTTGGCTATGAGAAGGAGGGGAGATGAGAGAAGGAAAAGGAACAGTGTGAAGGAGATGTAAAAAGGGGAAAGGAGGGGAAGAGAGAGAGGAGGATTAGGAAAGGCAGGGAGAGAAGAGGAGGGGAAAGAGGAAGGGGGATGACCAGGATGAGGGATGAGGAGGAGGGGAAATGGAGACATGTGGGGGCTCCACAGGCAGCCATCCCCACAGACCTAAGCACCTCACTGGGAGGCCAGCACAAGCCTTCCTTGGGGTGCTCCTGCCTGGCCCAGGGACCCCCTGCCCTGCTCCACTGTGGCACAGCTGTTGGCCATGAACAGAGAGCCCACAAGGCAGGCCTCACCCAAGAGGCCTCCTCACTCTCCCTGAGGAAGACACAGGACTTGTCAGAAAGGATGAGTGAGGTGCTGCCAGAGGTTCTCACATCACGAACTGCACCTTTATGCAGAAATCAATGTTATTGCTGCCTTCATCTTATCACCTTTGTTGCTTGTCCACAGCGGTCACTCTACAGCAACATCCAGGGCCTGGCTGGGGCTTCCAGGATGGGGAGGGGTGGGGACAGTTGTCACAGCCCACTCTGCATGTGCTCTGCAGCCCCTGCAGCATGTTCCCCAGGTCCATGGACAATGCTATCACATACCTACTAAGTGCCATTTGCACAGCGCTGATGGCAGAATGTGCAGGGCAGACCCAGGGTCCCAGGCCTTTCCTGCATAACTGTAAGAGCACTGAGCATACAAGGCAGAAGAAAGCACAGCCTGGGATGGGGCTTGAGAGAAATCTTCCTGGAGAAGGTAGTCTTCAGCTGAATGCAAAGCAAGTAAGGAATCCAGAGGCCGAGGGAGGCCCCTCTGTGAGAGGAGTAGCATCTAGCTGAGCTGGACCCCTCCAAGAATAGGGCTGGCAGCCTAGGGAAGGAACATGCTTCCGGCCACCAGACTCTGACCCTCAGAAAGCTACTCTTCTGATCCCGGCACAGGACTCTGAATATTACTGTCTCACAAGAGTGGAGTTCTTCCTTTTAAGATTCTTTAAATGACAGCTTGCTTAACTGCCAACATCAATTGGCCAGCAATTCTGTGAACAAATGGTTCTCTGCTTGTCTAGAGTCCAGCCACTTTTACTTGTCCCCAAGTATTTGGCAGCAACCAGTTACATCAATACAGAAATGTCAAATTTTAACAGCCACACGAGATGCAAAAGCCTCAGATGGATTTTCCATGGGCAAACAGGGCACCTGGAAGAGCCGTTATTAACAGCCCTGGGAGACACATGGGCAGGCCTGGGAGACAGCGCTCTGGATTTAGACTGGATTAAGGAGACACTGCAGGCACCAGACCTCTAAGTGTCATAAATTACGCTAAAATTTTAGATTGTGGTTGAACCTTCTGCTGTCATAATCATTTAGGTCACGATGTGTTTGATGTTTTATAGCAAAATGACAAATATCTTTCTCAACGGCTAAGTGCATAGAGCCCATCGGAATAAATCCAACCAAATTGCCTGTTACAGGTAAGCTAGAGGGGACATGGGGGGAGAATCTTCAGGCAGTTGGTGGCGTCACAAGTACCTTAGAGAGTGATTTCTGAAAGCATGTGGAACATGCAGTCTGGGGCCTGTTTTCTCATTCTTGCCACTTCCCATCATGTAATCTCATTGTTGGAGGAGCTGGGGTTCCGTGACCTTGATCACACTTGGTGTCTGACATCTAGGCTGTGCCTAACAATAGCCAAATTACATAGAGCCAAAGAAAGGGGAAGAAAAAGAGAATGCAGGAAGAATAATGTATGAAGTGTCTTAACTGTGAAATATGAGATAGTGAATTAAAACAATGGGTGATTGTCCTGGACAGCCCAAAATAACCCTTGAAATCCTGCTGGCTAGCCCAGATGCAACCCCAAGGATGTCACTGAGTGCTTAGACTGGGGGTGTGCCCAGGAACTAGGGAGGCACCGGGCACAGGGCTGGCACCGAGTGAAGGCACCTGTTTGTTCTGTGTCCTGGAGAGCTGTCATTCCAATGCGCCCGCTGCTGCCTCTTCAGTAGAAGAAACCTTATCTACCTTATGATCCTGCTCAGCAACGCCCAACACAATAGGGTGCTTCTTCTCCTGGGCCAGACCCACCTGACTCAGTGGTTGCTGGAAAATGGAGGCTGCAGGACAGCAAGGGAATAGGCAAGTCAAATGGTATTGCCCTATATATAAGGTAAAACCTGTGCCAGGGCCCACTGTGTCACCAGCCTTGCCTGAGTATATGATCTTGCACTGTCCAGTTGGCCAGCCCCAGGACAGGAGTGGCTCCTGGGTGATGGAGGTGGGGACAGCAGGGTTCTACTATTGACCCAGGAACAACTGTTCTGGAGGAGACTGTTCTTCCCATGCTCATGGCCCTCCTCAGAGCAGAACTATGGCACCTCAGAACAACACATGACAACATGAGGCTGACGAGTGGTCACTCCCAACTCTTCCACAGAAATATCAGAGGCAGGGACTGGGGCTTTAGCTCAGTGGCATAAGCACCTGCCTTGCAAGCATGTGGTTGTAAGTTTAATCCCTGGTACCAAAAAAAAAAAAAAAAAAAAGAAAAAAGAAAAAAAAGAAAGAAATATCAGAAGCAATTGGAATGCTCTGGAGTAACAGTGCAACTTAGATGCAGACAGGCTGGTGGTATGGGTCACCTTCCTGGTTGGAAGAAGTGGCTGTTCCTGGACTGGCATCCAGATCCCAGGAGCTGCCTGAGGCCAGACAGCCTCTGTATCCCATAAGCTTCTGCTGGGAGGGATGTGTGACATGGCTGGGGCTGGCAGGACTTGAGCACATCTCACATGCACCCAGAGCCCTGAGGTCACATGCAGAACCAGGGTCCTGCACCTTCCAGCCCCTCTCCCCTGGGGCTCCTGGCTGTAAAGGGGTTGGTGCAAAGGCCTCCCTGCACTGTGCATTTGGGCAGGGGATGCCAGTGCCCTGGCCTCCTTGGGGGCCACATGAGGTACTCACTGAGCTTCCTTAGCAGATCGGTCAGCCAGTGTTGCCCAGCAATGCCCTGGGGTCTGAACATTTGTTTTAGCTTCTTTGAGGGTTCTCAGCTAAGGAGATCCTGGGTGAAAGAACCTAACCCAATGGTGACCACTTCTGACAGTTCAAGTGTCTGTGGGTCACCCAGCCTAGCACCGTGCTGGCCAGGCTGTCCCTATCTCATGGACTGTCAGCCTGTTTGTAATTAACTCAGATCATAGCCTCCAAGATGCTGCCACCTTGGGCCATGAGTAATGGCTTTCATAAACTCCCAGGAGTAAATGCCAAACTTTATAAGTCATGGATCCAAGGAATGCTCTTAAATAATGATTTTATACTGGCTTTCCCTCAAACATAGCAATGGGCCATTTATCACATTTCTAAGTGACAGCCAGTGGGATATGTCACAGGATGGAAGATCCTGACTAGAAATGAACCTTTCCTCCAGGCACAAGTGGCTTAGACACCTCTCTCCCAGTCTTCCTTCCTGGGGTGCTCACTCAGCAGCACTTCAGAATCCCTGGTGTCTCTTAAATTCTCTCCTCACACGACCCTCTCTGTGCAGTCAGTGCTGCTGGCTCCACCTTTAAAGACGTTCACTACTGCAGAGGCCCCTCACCGGCTCCCTAGATCTCATCTTTCCCCTCTGCCCTGTCCTCTTGCCTCATTACAACTGGGAATGTCTTGCTGATCCTCTCCTGACAGTCCAGGGCTCTTCATCCCCTTAGTGTCCCACCTACCTCTGCAAGAGGCCTGTGACGTCATGTCTATATTCTGGATCTGAAGTGAATCCCACAGTCTACGTGGTAAAGGCCTGGTCCCCAGGGCAGTGCTACTGGAAGGTGGTGGAATTTTTAGAGATGGGGCCTAGTAGGCGGTCTTCTAGTCACTGGGGCTGCACCCTCAAAGGCAACTATGGGACCTCAGTATCTTTCCACCTGTTACTTCCTAACCACAAGGAGAATGACTTTATTTGGCCACATGCTCCTGCTATGATATATCATGTCACAGGCCCAAAGCAGTAGGATCAATGGATTATGGACTAGAACCTTTAAAACCATGAGCCAAAAAATAAAGTATTCTCTTTATTTCGGGTATCTGTAGCAGTGACAAAAGGCTAATGAAACCACTCTATTCTAACTGCAAATGATTCTCAACGGTCCCCTTGTTATTGTTCCCATACTTATTTTTTCTACTGTATTTGTCACCATCAAATATACTACACACTTCACTTACTTGGTTTCCTCCCATCTAGAGCTTTACAAACAGGTCTTCCTTTGTTTTGTCTCCCCACTCCTAGAAGCAGGTTTGGCATCTGTCATTAGTCAGTAAATGTCTGTGACCCACCAAACCAGCATGGGGAGGTAGGAAGGTGATGGGTTGGCTGAGAAGCCCAAAGAAGTCTGCCTAGTACAGTGGTGGGTGGTGGACACTCAGCCTGCTTGGGCTGAAGCAGGCTGAATGTCCAGAGGCTTCTGCTATAATTGACAGAAACTCCAAATGGTCAAATCAGCACTCTCTGAAATGGACAGTTTAGCAAAATATAATTCCTAGGTGGTTTTGGCTGCACCTGTGATACATGGAAATGATGTTGGACACATCAGTCTTAAAGGGATGGTGAAGCAGATTTTTGCTGCTCCTATCAAGCCCAGTCAGACCAGCCCTGACTCTCAGACCCTCTGAGATGGCATCTTCAGAAACACATTGCCACATCTGCCTCATTGCAACACCCACACATGCCCTTTATCTACAAGCCCAGCTGTGGGGAGTGATTCCTCAATAACCACCAGGCCGACAGCGACCACATCCCCAGGAAGCCTGGTGCTGCAGGAGGGCATAGGCCCAGGAGGCTGCCACCTTGCTCTGATGCTGCCCAGCCAGGCCGCATGCCCCAAGATCTGGGTGAGAAGCTGCAGGTACTCATTCTCCAGCCCTGTTTCTCCTCTTCGCTCTGGAACATTTACTGAGCATTTTGTGTGTGCCAGCCCATCCTAGGCACTTCTACACTGTATTTTCTCTCTGTGCTGTCCATAGCTTGGAACCTGCTGGAACTTCAGGCATCTCTACTGGTGACTTCTGCCCACCGCCCACTGATCACCATGCCCTACCTCCACTTCTCAGTCCACGCCTTTGCTCTGGACCTGCTGTCCTGGCCATGTGTGGACTTGACCAAGTGTATGTGTGTGCGTGGGTGGAGGGGGGCAGTTGGGCCTCCTGCCTCTCTACTTGCTAAGTCAGAAACTTCTTCCCTAGAGCTGGCCAGATTCTCCTGATTCTGGCATTATGGTGTGTGTCACAGTAATTTACAGTGTATTAGGTGTTTGCCCTTTTATAGGTGTATTTAAAGCCAGAACTCCTCCAAGATAACTGTGCCTTTCTGATAACCTGCAAGTCAAGCAAACTGGGATGCAGCTTCTGGGGCCAATGGATTAAATGAGTTCAAATCCTCCCCCTCTTCCTATCCCAGCCCGCATCATATTGGACAAGTTACTAACAAAATAACAAAATTACTAAGAAGTAATGAACCCCCTCACATATACACACATAAATCAGGGTCTTTAAAAAATGCCAGGCAAGCATTCTACTACTGAGCTACATTCTCAGCCCCTTTTATTTTTAGTCAGGGTCTCACCAAGTTCACATATGGTCCTCCTGTCTCAGCCTCCCAAGTAGTTAGGCTCACAGATGTGTACCATCATGTTTGTTTGAGATAGGGTCTTGCTATGTATTCCAGGCTGGCATGAAACTTGGGGTGATCCTTCTGGGTCAGCCTCCAGAGTGCTGGGATTATAGGTATGTGCCACCATTCCAATTCCCTGGCTCTAAACGAAGTTATTTAACAAGTAACAGTTACTTGCCTTTTTGCCCCTCACCTTCTCCACTCATAAAATCAGCTTAATAATGATCTCTGTACTCAGAGGGATATTTTCAGGTTTAAATGAGTCAGAACCTGCACTCAATTACAGACATGCAAAGGACCCAGGACAAATGCTAGCATGTGGCACAGACTTGGGCAATGCCCTCCAGGGCTGCCCACTGCTCCTGCCACGAGAACTATGCTCTCTACGAGGGCAAAGCCTTTCCATCACTGCTGCACTTCTGAGTGCAGAACAGTGTCCACATGCAGCAAGTGCTTCATGCATGCTTGTCTAATAAATGGGCTGAAAGAGGAATGGTTGGAGAGTCAGGAGGGCACAGTGAGGGGCACATGTGCTGGGCCTGAGTAGCATATGTGTGCTCGGTCTCCTATGCTCACATGCTCTCTCCAGCCAGGACAGGACACACAGCCAGGCCCTTTTAGAGGAAGGAGGATGCTAGGGTAAGTGCAGCCCTGATCCCCGGCAATCTTTTCCCTCTTTAAATCCTTGAGCATCAAAGAAACAAGCCCAAGGCACAGCCTGATTTCAGCAGGAAATTCAGTGTCCAGGAAGCAGGAGCAGGAGACAGAGGTCAGCACACTGAGCACTCAGCACCCTGGAGCTGCTTGGGCCAGCCTCCCTGGCAGGGACTGGTTGTTTTCTCCAGGCTAGGCTTAGTTCAACACTACCAGCCGTCAGAAATCATCACTGTTTCTCCTCTTTTCCTCAGCCCTAACATCCACTCCTCTAAGCTCCACCCTCACTCACCCCCCAGCCATGCTTCTTCCTACATTCTCGCTGGGCAGCCTGGCCCAGGCAGAGCTTCCTGACTGTCCTTGCCGCAGCCTCTGTCCCTGCATCACCCAGAGCCAGTCTTAGCTCCCAGGAACCTGAGAGGCATTGCCCTGCCACCCACTTGCCTCTCACCTGCAGGGCCCTTCTCACAGTGCGCTTCCTCTCTGTGGCCCCCAGCACACAGTGAGTGCTAAGCTACAACCTTGCTTCCACTTGGTATCAGCCTCATTTCCCTAGACAACAGTTTACCACAGTGTGTGATTCCCCTGCCTGTCTGTCTTTTCCTCTGGGTATCGGCTACGCTGTCAGGCCTCAAGGCCAGTCTAGCTCTGTAGATGGAGGCAGTCTGAGTCTGAGTGTGAACCAGCAGACAAGGAGCTAGGCAGGGTTTAAGAAAGCAGTAACACTGCTAGAGGCAGAGCTGTGTTCTCCCAAATTCGTACATGGGAGCCTTGCCCCCAGGACCTCCTAAGGTTACTCTATTTAAAGACCCAAACTGTAAAGAGGTAAGCTAATCTGAGGCAGTTAGGGTGGGCCCTAGTCCAGGCTGCCTGGTGTCCTTCGAAATCAGGACACAGAGACACTAGGGATGTGGTTACCTAGTGAGACAAGGCCATGCGAGGTGAAGGTGAGAGGGGGTCATCTGCAAACCAAGCGGGGGGCCTCAGTGAAACTAACTCTGCTGGCAGCTTGGTCCTGGATTCCCTGCTTCTAGAACCATGAGAAATGTATTTCTGTTGTTTACACCCCTAGTCGTGCTATAGTGAGTCCCCAACTTGCAAACAGTTGTGCTGTGAACTTTCACAGGTGTACTGTGTAAGAGTCACTGGGGTCCTGCATAAGACTCACTTTGTCAGATTATGAATGAATCTTACTTTCTCTGGGAATGGAACTTGTTCCTAAGTCAGCAATTTATGGTGTTTTCCTACGGCAGCCTAAGCAGACTAATACAGGCACCTCAGGCCCAAGGTCCAGACCTAGCAGGGAGGCAGCAGTCACAAACTACTGGGGCCTGTATCACCTATGACCTGATCTCCAAACCACAGTCCTACCAAGGCCAGAGGCAAGAGCTCAGTGGGAACCAGTGAGATGTGGTGAGGAGCCCTTCCCCAAAGTCACAGCTAGGAGGAAAAGTCTGGATTATCATGCCAGAGGACAGAGGAGCCCCCTGACCTGCTTGCCACTGGCTGGGGTTCTGCCCATTGCCCCAACAAAGGGCTGCTGGTCCAAACCACTGAGACCCTGTGCCTGTTAGAGATTTCATTTTTTCTTCTTCAAAGCACTGTAGATTGATTGCCAAGTCTTGCCATAAATCAAAAGAAAGTCACTACTCATTACCTACTTAGAATTCCCCGAGTTCTTCCTAGGAAACCATTTCTTAGCTGTTTGATCTCCGAGCCACCAGCACTATCTCTGGGCCCGCCACCCATCACGGCAGCCACCAGATACTTTTTTCTTCTGGGCTCCTTTCTTAGCTCCCAGATGAATTTCTGCCTTTCTCTGGCTTTAAGAAGAGCTGCCAAGATAAATGATTCAACGACTCCAGCTCATGCTGAAAATATATGGACTGCTGAAGCCAATTCTGCCTAAGTCAAATTTAGGGAGAAAGGCACTGACCATGTTGTCACTGGACAGGTCACACTGGCTGCTAGGCTGACTCACATGGCACCAGGACACTGTCTCTGGAGTCTTTTCACCTGGGCAATGGGGATCCTTATCCAGACCCATGCTCATGCCATAGCCAAGGCCTGTGATCCATCATAAAATGTCACCAAGGCCCAAGGGGCACACACCAGCTGTTTGTGGCTGGTGAGAGGGATGAGGTGCTCCATTTGTACACTGCATCCAGACACAACCTCCCTCCAGTCCCATGGCTGTTAACACTTTTCAAAGAACTCTTACCCCACAAAAGGGCATGCACACAGGCACAGCTGTACCCCTAACCCCAGGAGGAAGGCCAAGCAACCATCAGTCTCCCTACTCCACTGCAGGGTGGGCAGGCTCTTTCCCTCCTATGCTGATTCAGTCCTGAGACCACAGCTTTCTGATATGCCTAGTGCTGTCAAGCCCATGTGCTCATCTCCCAGCCATCTGCTGGCCCCAAGAAGGCATCAATGCCTATCTCTCCTGCTTGGATGAAGAGTAAGAAAGTTCAACAACAATAAAAAGAGCCCAGCCCAATTCCAACCTAACCAGCCACACAGGCATCTGCTGTGGATAGGAATGGACCTGCAAAGCTCTGAACCTCAGCCTGGAGGTGCCACAGTGCAGCTAGTCTTAGCTGGGACACTCAGAACAGCCAACAGAGCAAGCCACGGTCCTTCTTCTGAAGGCTATGCTGTGGGATCAGCCCAACCCCCCAGACCCAGGCACAGAAAAGGCTCAAAAACACCACCCACAAATCAGGGGACCCCGGAGTGCTGTCACAATGCATTCACGGAGCTAGTACCAATGTGTGTCAGTGTGGCAGGCTCACAGAGGGTGGCCCCAGGAGAATGCACACAGTACAAATGCAGGATCAGAAGAGGACATGGAGGCATGGACCCTGGGACTCTGCCCCCATGGAATAGTCTGGTCTAGCAAAAGGGTGACAATCACATGCAGCTTGCTGAGTTCCTAAGCAGCAGGAATGCTTTTAGGCCTCTCTTGTGGTCCCTAGGTCAGATTCCTACAGGTGCTCAATGGATGAGCTTGAGACACAGTAAATACCATTGATACTGCAGGCAGGATAGTTCCCAGGACTGAGGGCTGTCACCAACACCGAATAGCACCAACAGCCACTAGGAGCTGTTCCCCTGGGTGTCTGAGTTTCTCCACACCCCCAGCACAGCAGTGAGTAGGGTCCAGTGTTCCATATGAGAGTTCCAAGAGCAGCTACCAGGCAGACGGAGGTGGTCCAGCCTCCTGATTGTGCACTCTGACCTGGGCACTCCTCTACCTTCTCCTGCACGGTAGATGTGGGAGCAGAAAGCTGTGGGTCATGCTGGGTCAGCTGCTGGAGGAGGATTGAGGGCCCACACTCCCTGCCACAGGGGAGCCAGATGCATAGCCCAAGTATGGGCAGGCATAAGTGGCCCAGCCTGAAGGCTTCACAGTCCCAGGACACGGGGCCTGTTGCTGGGCCTCTATGTGTGGGAGCCCCTTTTTGTGGCTTCATCACCTCCAGCTTTCAAGAGCACATGTGCCTGCTCACAGAGATGGAAACACCTTTCAGAGTTCTTGGGTTAAACCCTCCATGACATCCACAGAATTCAGAGTCAGGAAGGAAAAAACTCCAGGCCCAGAATAATTGCTCCCACAGGGAATGTCTTTTTGCACTAGCATGTAAAAGGTCTGGATGAGAATTTTCTAAAAACCAGCACCAAACCTGGCAGTATAATCACAGCTGTCTGCCTGCTCCAAGAGCCAAACCAAAATCACTGCCTATGGAATAATTCCTCACTAGATGCCCCCAGGTTGGGCCATAATGCTTTCTGATGGTCAAACCAATAGGACAGAGCTCCCTCCAGCATTGAGTGTCACATCCACATGCCCTTCCCATCTACCAGGGGGCTTCTTTGGGGATGTGTCAGGAAAGGGGAAGGAATGGGAGTGGGACAAGACCAGCTCAGAAGCTTCAAGGCCTCCAGCAAAAATCAACCAACTATTTGCACACAAAACAAGAAAAACAGTGATTTCCCCCAGAGCTCTCTCACTATTCTTGAAATACATGACCCTTTTGACTCTCTCTTTTCCCCTCTTTTCATAGAGATACTAGTATAGGCAATCCTTCTCAACTGGGGAAGAACCAGCAACCTAAGCATAATGAAAGGGGCCTCAGTGAGGGGGGAGAAGGGGTGTCAAGGATGGGTGGGGCCTGCAGTGTGTGCCCAAAGACCATTCAGCTGCCACCAGGACATAGCTCTATGGGATTCTAGCCCACAGTTACTAGCTATGCAGATTTTCTAGAAAAGGTCAAGAAAATCTCCTGATTTTTAATCATTGACTCAAATTAAAACAATAAGAAAAAAAAAATTTTGGCCATTGCATGGGCCAAAATAAACCTGCCTGTGCACAGAGGTGAGCCCAGAAGCTTGCAGTTTACAAACTCTGGCCTTTGTCTTGCTATAAAATTCTTCCTGGAATTTCCTCTGACTAAGGCCTTGACCAGACAGAGAGGCCTTGGAAGGTATACAGAGGCTGAAGTTCAGCCCCTAGAGGCCCCAGAGGGAAGGCAGCCAGATAATGAGGACCTGGCCAAAGCCAACTCCAGACGCCAAGCCCACTGTGGAGAGACACCTACTTCCACCAAGAGGAGCGTGGGCACTGCCTGAACTCTCCAGTATGGCTCACCCCAATCCTCAGCTCCTCAGGGGCTCACCTTGCACAGTGCGCCTGCTGGGTCTCTTCCCCTTTTCTTTGGCACCCAAAGACTTTCAAAGGGGTCCTGAGGACCATCAGACAGCTCTCAGGCAGCTGCGCTAAAGGAGTGAGGGTGAGCATTCTTGCAGGAAAAGGGAGGAACTCACAACCTCCAGCCTGCATTTCTTGGAATCCTCAGAGGACTGCACATCAAAGGAGCATGGGCACAGTTGTGATGGAAAAGGCATCAAGTCACATGCAATTAGTGCAAAGTAGAAATGTAAGCTTACAGGAAGTGAAGGCAGATGGGGGAAATATGCCAGAAAAAACAGCAGCCCCAGCACCATCTATAAGCCACAGTGTGTAAGGGGAATAAGAAAGCCCTGAGGTGAAGAGAGGCTTTAGGGCAAAGGTTAAAGCCATAGATCCTAGACCATCATGAGGACTTACAGGGACAACCCATGGCTTCTTACCCCAGGAGCAATCATATTTCCTTCTATAACTGAAAAGTCACAGAGGTAGGGGGTGGAACCTGTCCAGGGTGACATGATAAACAATTACATCACAGGTCTCAGATAACAAGACCTAAGGGGCTAGATTCTTGCCCTGGGCAGTGACCAATGGGACAACACCCATCAAACACAGAATGGGTGGCACTGCCACTTGGATATGGCTATTGGCCTATCCACTATTGTCAGAGAACAGCATTGCTAATGGCCCAGCCACCCTGACTCCACAAGCCTGTCCCATAAATGGCCTTGCCAGTATGATGCCTCCTCCCCTCACCTTGTCTGGACTCTGTGGTAAGTGTGACTGTGTGTTTGTCTACCTTTCACTTAGGTCCAAATACACCTGACCTGAATCTTGCCACTTACACTTTTGGGTCCTTTGCACCCACCTGGGCCACCAATTAGTGAAGGACTTGGAGGGAGCTTGTACTTGTCCTCAAGGAGCCTGTCTCTACTTGGTCCTCCCAACTGGCTGACACATGGGTAGAATTAAGACCCCCAAAGTACAGCCTAAGACCAGAATGTCACCTCAGGAAACATAGTCCCTCTCAAGAATGAAGAATCATGCACAAGCATCCAGGCAAAAAAATTTTAAAAGTCTCCAAGAAAGAGAAAGAATATGATTTCCTAAGATGTTTAGCCTTAGGGAACAAATTTAAGCCACTATTTATGCAGAAGGTAGTGAAGGACTCTTCCGCATGTAAGGCACTCAGAGTACTGAATCAAAACAAAGTACAAGCACATGAAGAAAAGGAAAACATGGTACAAAACAGAGGTCTTTAGTAAGACAATGCTATACTTAAAGATTCGTAATTAAAATTATAATGCAATGCAAATGTGGAAATAACTGACAGAAAGAGAAATTATGTGAATAAAAACTTGAAGGTAGAAAGGAGAATAAATATTGGTGAGAGGACCATGCTAAATTTCTAATTTTTGAAGAAACAAAGCGATACTAACTTTTTAAAACATAGGTAGACAACAGAGAAATACAGGTCATTATATCCTGATTTAAAGTTGGTTATGCAAGAAAAATGGGATGCATAAGACAGAGAGTGAAGGAAACCTCATAAACTTTGAAAAAGGAGAAAAAAATTAAAAGCCATTAAAGGAGGGCTGGGAAATCCTGGAACCAGAAAGTATCAAATAACTGTGCACAAGAGAACAAACGTACTGTTCATCCTAGTGAAGGGAAATGGCACTCCTAACACAGGGAGTGTTAGGCACACCTAAACGGCACTGCTAACACCCTCCTTTTAAGGATCATTTAAGTTGGAATAAAACCCAACTTACAAGCAACCAATAGTAAACCTTAAAAATGAAAGAATGAACAAAGATATACCAGAAAAATGTAACAAAATATTAACAGCAACACCAAAATGAGGTAAATTCAGATCCAAGACAGAGACTAAACAGGTTAAAAGGTTTCCTGTAAGCCGCAAAAAGGTAAAATAAATATTAGAGACATAATGTACACCAATGTGTACACTCAAATGATGCTTACCATGGAAATGAATAAAAGAAAATCTATTAAGGTTCACAAATGGGAATCACAAAACCACCTGTCCCCATCTTGGAGCAAATATATAAAAACAAAGGAGGGGGAAGAAAACTGGAACCTGATCAATGTACGTCAAAGTATAAACTCTAAAAAGAAAAATTAAATACTTTCCAGCTTTCCATAAAATACTGACAAAGTGTTTTTAGATAGACCACAAAAATTTTAAAAGTGAAAAAATTTACACAAGCCACATTTTCTAATTACAAATGATGATGAAATCATTAATAACAAAAAGTTAACCAAGAAAATTCCAACCACATCAATCTAGAAGTGAATTAGTTCATTTCTTGGGTCAAAATAATAAATCAATCAAAACTTTAAGGATATGGCCAAGGCTGTGCTCAAAAATGATTAGCCAAAATCTATTCCAGAAACCAAAAAATGAACTAAGATTCATTTAAAGAAGTTAAAAGATAGATGTTCAAGACAAGCTTAGGAAGGGAGAATGAAGTTAATAAAAAAATTGGAAATCAATGAGCTAGACAAATAGTACAGTTGAAAAATAAATTCAAGAATAGGTTTTCTGAAAAGATCAATAAAACAGATAAAATTCTTGCCATGCTAATCAATACAGAAAGAATAGGAACACATAATTGGAATAAGAAAGGAAATACGATTAGAGATACAGAGAAGATATTTTTAAAACCTGAATAAAATTGGTAACTTTCCTTCAAGAGGACAAAACTTTCTTGGAATATATATTGTATTGATTCTAAGAGTGATAGCATCTGAATAAGACAACTTAATAGGAAAACCTGAAAAGTGATCAAAGAGATTTTCCTCAGGAAACAAGAGGTTCTGATAGTATCAAAGGAATTCTTTATATCTTCAAGAGACAGCCAGGCTCTATCCTTTCTACATTATTCAGAAACACAAAAATGTGGGGAGCTTCTCAAAACATGATCACAAAACAGGTTTTCTCAAGATATGGCTAAGAGTTTTTAAAAAAGCATTTGTAACTCAGTCTCACATCTTGAGTCTGTATAAAATGTTAGTAAAAGAACAGCAACAAAACAAACATCATTATGATGCTCAATAAATGTCAATCTATTCTGTTTTTTTGTTTTGTCTTTTAAGATAGGGTCTCATTATGTAGTTCAGGGTGGCATTAAACTTGCAGCAATTCTCCTGCTTCAGCCTCCCAAGTGCTGGGTTATAGGCATGCACCACCAGGCTGGCTCTATCTGTTCTTGTGTAAAACATATGAGGTGATGAAACATGAAGTGAATGTTTAAATAAAAAAATTTTATTACATTAAAACACACTGTCATTAATTCCAGTCAAAATGCTCCCCATTGCTTCAAACACAGCCTGTCATTCTTGCCACCTCTTGAAGGAGTTTTGGGAGGCCTCTTACATGAGTGTTTTTATGGGGTATGATAGAAAAATGAATGCTGCTGCTGCTGAGTGTCATCTGATGGGAAGGCAGGCTCCCAGGCACATTACGGGGTGTCTGCATTCTCATTTACCAGTGTGACTTCTGGCTCTTCCTCAAAGTCAAATTGACCCCAAAAGTTAAAAGCTTTAAACCAATTCAGGTCATTGAGGAACCCAAAACTGTGTAACTAAAGACACTCATGAAAAAAGACTTTCCAGAGCTGCTTCAGAAAGTGGCAAGAATGATAGGTAAGTGTGTTCAAAATAAGATGGTTTTTTGATGGGGATTAACGGCAATCGGCCTTTTACTGTAATAAGATTTTAAAAATCTGAACACACATAGTATTTTTTCAATCATACCTCATACACATATATCAGTTCATCAAATCTTCACAACCATGGTGTTAAGTGTTATTAGTACCTCTCTTCCCGGATGAGGAAACTGAGATAGTGTCATCAATTTGCCCATGGTCACATAGCAAGTGGCAGAGCTGGGACCCAATGCCAGGACATTCATTAACCACTATAAAACACTGCCTTCTATTCCAGCTTATTAACATGGTAACCTACCATGGCAAAGTACAGTGTGTGCCAGGGTGTCACTGTGGCTCTATAGCAGGAAGTCAGATCATCAAACTCATCTAAGGTTCATCAGTGCCCAGAGGGCATGACTCTCCAGCAATAGGAACCAAGGCTCCCTGGAGAAATGGCTGCCTCTAAGATTTGAGCAGGGACAATGTGAGGTGAGCCCGGAGTACTCTGCAGTGCTAGAAAGGATGAAAGGGATCAGAAAGCAAAATGATGAGGGTGTATTAAAGGGACACTAGAGCCAAATCCTCAAAAGAGCCTCCAATGCTCAAAGTTAGAATGATTTGAGCAGCAAAAGAAATAGCACAAGGTTGTAACCCAAAGTATAAAATAAACATCCATGAGTCTATACAAATATAAGTTAAAAAAAAGTTCAACTAATCAAAAATGCTTAAGAAAGGACAGATTTCCTATATAAAAGAAGTAAAACAACAAAGGTAGATATTCCCCTCAAAGGCAAGGAACATACTTCCCCACTTCTGACATGTGGAGTGCACACAGTGACTTCCTTTCAGAGAGGGCCTTTGAAATCAAGGAGGGAACAGGTGTAGCAGTGGAGAAACCAGATAAACACCACCTCAGCCGGCTGATCAGGGTCAGCATCAACAGGGACATGTTATGTTGACAGTATGTGCCTTGATATGCTGTGATGGCAATGGTATTCTGCCTCTGTGATCTTCCTCCTAATTACCCAAAGCCCAGGCCTAAGCAAGAAAAAAACTAAAACTGAAAGATATATTTCAAACTACCCAAGCAGGACTACTCAAAACCATCGAGGTTAACAAAGGAAAGTCTGAGAAACTGTCACAGCACAAAGAAGCCTAAGGAGGCACAATGACTAGATTTGTTATGGTCTCCTGGATGGGATTCTGAAATAGAAAAAAGGACACACTGGTTAAAAGCTAAGGGAACTGCAGTAAAGTATGGGTCAGGTAGTAATGTACCAATGCTGTTCATGAGTTCTGTAACAGTATTAACTATGGGGGAAGATGGATGCAGCCTATGTGGCACTTTCTAATATTCTTTAAACTTTTCTGTGATCCAAAACTGCTCTCAAATAATGTTAATTGCATCACACACACATACACACACACACACACACACACACACACACACACACACACACACACACAGCCAAGGGAGAGGCTACAAAGGCAACTGATAAAACTCAACACCCTTTCAGGATAAAATCTCTTAGCATGCCAGGAAGAAAACACTACTTTCTTAAAATCATGATAAATATTTATCTAAAACCAATAGAATCAGGTTAGTCATGAAGCACTACAGGAAAATCCATAAAAGTGACTGCTGGTACCACTGCTACTTTGGTTCTTGAGGGGCAACTCTTCCAGTATTGAAAAGACAGTCTACTTTAGTTGGCTTTGTCCCCAAAGACAAAATTGGGCCTGCATCAATCACACTACACATTTGCAGAAAGATCTTCTCTGTGGTTCTTCAGCTACCTTTCTGGCTGGACACCAAGCTGGTTTGTACCTTAAATATGTCCATTTATCAGTTACGGTCAGGTGCAGAATGTATTCTTATTCAGGGAATTAGCTAGACATGATGGTAGCCATCTTGACTCATTGGTTGGTTTCCCAGAATAGTTTTCCAGTATACTATAAATAGACAAAACCACTAGAGTGGTATGTGGACCTTTACAATTGGATCCTGATGCCAGAGCACAGTTGTAGGTGGACTCATCGGACCTGCTATGCCATGATGGCGTAAAGCATGCCTGAGCTCAAACAAATTCTCCACCCAGGATAGCTCTTGGAAAGAGTCAAGTTGCCAGTGGTGTGGGCAGCCAGGGTACAGGACTCAAGGGGCTGCCTTTCTGGAGAGTTCACCAAACTGAATGGGGTTTCCTGAGCCCTCTTGTGGTGGGCTACAATGGAAGTGCTAGCAGGAAATCCATATAGGGCCTTCAAGGGCAAGGGAAGGTTTTTCCAAGCTCACATGTAGAGTCTCAGTGGGCCATCCTTCTTGAATTGGCTGTGTCATACTCTCAGCCTTCAACTTGGTCCATGGAGAAATCCCGTATGTGTCATGGATGGTAAAAGCCCTGACAAGGAACAGTAACCAGACCCATGGAGGACCCAGGACACCCATTCTTATACTGGGGCCCATGTCTACCTCAAAGATTCCAACAAAAGGCCAGCAGCTTCTATGGAGTGGGAAAAATGAGGATGTTCCACTGATGCCCAGGCTTAATGAGATCACATTAGGCCAGACTGTGCCCAGCCATCCTAAAATTCAGAAACCATGCATCTCCAGAACCTCTCAGTGACATCCACTACCAACAAAACATGGATGCCCTGGCTGCGCTTAGTGACACATAGGGCCAGGTTGGATAACATATGCTTAGCAGGAGGGAAAAGCAGGGCAACGTGGGCACAGAGAGATGGCTCTTCAGAGATTACAGCAGTATGCCAAGAGGAAAGGACACACAAGAAGAGGACATCAAGCTAGGAAGGCTCATGGCCTCCAGGGAGCCAGTGTCTGGATCTGGGAGGGAGGGGCACGCTGGGGGAGAGAGGCACCCAGAAGTCCGTAGGACCCATCTGCTGTGCCAGTCTGAGTCCTGCAGTGCTGCCACTGCAGGCAATGCAGAGGAGTACTGTGTGGTTCTGTTTTAGTAGCTTTAAAAAAGAAAAGTAAAGAAACTGGTCTCAGACATTTAATTAAAACAGAAGAATATGGCAAGGGTTTTGCAACCTTTCCTGGGTAAACAAGATAATCAGCCAACTGAGCAGCACTTCTTGGTTGGATGGAAAATCTACATATGGGGCTGGGGGTGGAGTTGGGGATTGATTTTTCAAGGTGTGTATGGTGTGGGTGTATACAGTTGTGAGGGTATAGCATGTGTGTGGGTATATGTGTGTGCTGTATGTACAATGTATATGGTGAGCATGTGGTACATGGTGTCTACGGATGTGTGTGGTATATACAAGGGTGTAGGGGTGTGGTATGGGAAGTGTGGGGTGTGTAGTTATACAGGGGTGTGGTGCATGCATGGTGGTGTGCAGGGAGTGCAACCTGTGTGGCAGGCATATGGTGTGTGCAGGGGTGGTATGTGTATGCAATGTACATGTGCAGTGGGAACATGGAGTATGTATGCTCGATGAGTGTATGTGGTGTGTGGTGTGAGGGGAACAGCATGCGTGTATGTGTGGTGGGTGTATGGTATGTGTACATATGCGTTGTGTGTGGTGTATGAGCATGTCCCATCTGGAAGCAAGAGGGACACTTTATGACTCACTCCATCTGCCCAAAGGGCAGGAAAAAGCAGGAAGGCCTTTAATTAAAAAAAAAAGCACAGCTGGAAAAGTTCTTCATTAACAAAAGTCTGAAAAGAAACAGGAAGCTGCTATTATGGGCTGTTGCTGTGACAGTCCAGAAAAAAACCAGGCCTTGTCTCAGAGGACTTAGTTAGGGTCAAACGGAGAGGAGAGGAGGATGAGGCCATACAGACCCTATCACAGCTCACAGACCTCAGTCTTTTAAATGACTTGTATGACTCCCTATCCCCCAACCCAAGCTATCATAAAAGGGACCAAAGTGCCCAATTCGCCACTTGGAGAGAAACAGCATAATTTCAATTAACGTCCCAGGCTGTCAAACACATCAAGTTATTAATCTCCTTGTGGCAAACGTGAACCAAGACCTGCTTACACAGCCAATTGAGCATGCTCTAAATTAGTGTTTGCAGGTAATTGATTCAGCTGCCAGCCCCATGTCAGCCAGCTACAAGCCAGTTACGCCACTAACATTAAATAATATGAGGCGGTAAAACGAACTGCCTGATTGGGCCTGCAGTCAGATGCTGTTAGAGTCTGATTTGCCCAAACATTAATGTCTTATTGGTTTAACACAATTTACTACACCTCAATTTCAGAAAATGATTTTCATTTCCTCTCAATACTAGCTCATAGGCACAGCATGGAGCAGGAGGTGCCTTCATAAATGTCATCAGCTAGCTTACTTTTTTTTTTTTTAACATGCTCTCAAGACTATATAATAGATCTCTGATAATTAATAATAAAAAGCTAGGTTTAGAATGGATCCCATGGCCAGCATCTCTGAATCTGAGCACAGGGTCTCTGTGCCCCGCCCCCACAACTTGCAAGACTCCTAGTCCCTCTTTCCTGGTCCCTCAGTGGTGCTGGAGCTGGTCATACCCCAGAGAAGGTCCAGTAGGTCATGGGGACAACAGCCATGTGTGCAAAGTGCCATCGATGCACACAAAAGAGCAGTTTGCTTCCTTTTAACCTGAGTCCACGGTCTGCACAGCAGTCTGGCTGGCCTGACCTTCCCGGGCAGCAGGCCAGCCTATGGTAAAGGGCTATGCTCCCTGGGCAGCTAACACCACACGCTTTAGAAGACTTTTATTCAGTTCAGAGGACAATTCTGAAGTTCCCAGGGACATAGAGGATGGCAGAAAAATAGTTTAAGACCTCTTCTTCTCCCTTCTATCCATTCATGGAACCCACCCACTGTGGGTCAGTCACTGGGCAGATGGATGAGGTATAGTTCCTGAGAAGAAGATTCCAGGTTTTTGTGGACACAGATACAGACTATACCACACAAGGTTGCACCAGTGACAGAGAGATATGCCTGGGGTGAGGGAGCTCAAGGCAGCAGCAGGCCTCCTAGGTCTGAGTGGAGGTATGCCCTCCTTAATCTAGCCAGAGCCACCCTAAGACATGATGACATTCATGAACAACCATCTTCCCACCAGCATTGGGGGTGACACTGCCCCACTGGTCCTTTAGGAACAGGCTCCTCTATCTCTAAGTCATGCATCTCTGCCTCTGTTTCCCTGGGGGCAGAACCCATTCCCAACACACCCTCCTGCCTCACCTCTCTAGCTTTACTTCCCAGGGACGCAAGGATCTGATGGCTCCCAGCTGGTTGAGGGCCACAGACAGGCCCAGCTTCCCCTCCAGATGGGCATGGCATACAGCAAGGGCACAAGCATGAACACAGCTGGCCCATCCCACTGAACCCAATCACCCAGCACCCTGGGACAGCCTCTCACATTTTCAGGCCTTCCAGGATGCTCACCCAGCTGTGGTCTCTGGCTTCAGGCCACCTGGTCCACAGAGAAAGCAGCCTCATGCGGATGCAGGGAAAAGGGCCATGAGAGGATGAAGGTAAGCTTTTCCCAGAGCTCAGTGTGACAACAACTCCTTGTCCAACAGCAGACATCTGCAACATGTAGCTTTTGTTTGAATCCCAGCTTGAACATACCTACTCCGCAAGGGGAGTTTTTGGTCAATATAGACTAAATGTTGATAATAGGAAGGAATTATAGCCATCTTTCTATATCAAAGGGGGATTAGGTCCAGGATCTCCAGTAAAGACCAAAATTCTTGGATGCTGAACTCCCTTGTATAAAATGACTCATTATTTGCCTACAAACTATCTGTATCCTCCCACATACTTCAAATCATACTTTAGTTACTTATAATACCTAGTACAAAGTAAACAGCTGTTATACAATATGGTTTAGCGAGTGATGACAGGGACAAAAGTCCATGTTCAGACAGGTATAATTGTTATTTTACAAATATTTTCAATCCATGCATGATTGAATCTGTGACACAGATTGCACAGATATGAGAGTCAGGTGTATTGTTAATTTGGTTAGATGTGATAATGGCAGGGTAGTTCTATAAAGGGGAGAATGCTCTCATCAACTGAGACACCTCCTGAAGTATTTATAAGTGAAACAACAATAATGATGCCTGAGATTTGGTTTTAAAACGTTCCAGCAAAGCAAAACTAAACTAAAAAAACAAAAAACTGATGCTATTCTACTTTTGAAATTTCCCAGGAAAAGGAAAATACATACATACATACATAGACCTCCTCTATTTCCTGGGCGGGATATGGGGTGGGGGTTGGCAAGGCCCTCAATCCACAGCCCATATGGCTTTGTCCACAGGCTGCAGCAAGGTTAGGCTTGGGGACACTATGGTGGGAGGCAGCTCAGGGCCCTTCCAGGAGCCACTCCAGAGCTGGGCCCCCTGGAGCTCAGGGCATGAAGCTGCCAGCACACAGCAGAGACTAGGACTCCACACTGTGCCAAACTATTCTTGTTCCAATCTCTTGGTTACTTTTATTTGAGGCATCGGCTATGGGTTACTGAGTCAACTCAGTTGGGAACAGGTTTCTGGGGCAGTGCCAATCTGAGCTTCTGAGGTGGCCCCACAATACTCTTCCCATCTCCTCAAGGGGACTGAGACTCTGGGAGTTCCAGACCACACAGACCCCACTACAGTAGATCTCATGGGCGCAAAAGCTGGGGAAGCTCTGTAGGCCTTTCCCTATCCCCTTCCTAGCCTGCAAAGCTTGGACTCTGAGGAAGACTTGTTATATGCCCCCTCCAGATGTCACAGTAGCAGGGCAAGGCCATTTAACCTCATACATCCAGGGGAAGAAGGGAGAAATACTGGAGGCTCACTGCTCAGAACTCCTTTCAGGGTAAGACTCTGAAAAAAAAGACTCCTAACCCCAACCCAGTTATGTGGACACTGGTGCTAATTCCACATACGTGTTGGCCCTGATCCCCACACAGATGCAGCAGACAGGCTAGAAGGGCCAGGAATATATGAGTCTGTTCTTTGTTACTACAACAAAATACCTGAGGTAGTCTATGTTATAAAGAAAAGAAGTTTGTTTAGCTCAGCTTTGGAGCCTGAAAATTCAAGGTCAGGCAACCCATTCGTTGGTCTTTGGAAAGGGTCTAACAGCATCGTGGCAGGAGAACAAGAGATCACACTGCCAGACAGAATGCTGGAGAGGTACGCAGGGCGAGGCTTGCTGTTTTTAATCACAAAAACTAACTCAGAGTCCTATAAGATCAACCTTAATCCTAACATCATGACTCCCAAAGACCTAAACACTAAGCTCCCACTAAGCCCCACCTCTTAAAGGCCCCATCACCTCTCACATCATTATACTCAGGACCAAGCTTCCAACATATGAACACTTGAAGACAAACTATAACAGAACTATAATAGAGCGTGTAGAGGGTGATGCAGAACCAGCATCCCCCAGAGCCCTGAGAGTACCTGGGGTACACTTGAAACCTGCAAGGTGGGGAGGTGGCAGTAAATCAAACTCTTACAAAGCCAGACACGAGGAGGTGGAATAGTGCTCTTCAGGTTCTGATCACCAGAGCTTCTGGGTGGCGTGGTTACTGGTGAGAGATCCAGGAAATGGGGGAAGAAGGTGCCTAGGGCAGTGTGGGTCTGACTCAAGGGCTCCCTGAGCCATGGGTAGAAGTTGGTCTTGGAGCAGGTTGAGCTGGTGGCCACTCTCACCAGGGCATACCAGCCCCAGGCATCACCCATGGGGGTACTGGCTCACTGTGGGCCCAATCAGAGCCAATAGCCAATGGAGTTCTCTAGAGCTCTTTATGATCCACTTAACCTTCCCTCCACCAGTCCTCCAAGCACAGCAAACATAACGGTGGTGTTTACACATAAAAATGGCAGGTTATTTTACTAGCGGCTTTCAGACTCACAATAGCAGTTATTTGGTAAAGTTTCTTGCAAATTGCAGAACCAAAGTCCAAAACTGGAATGATGGGGTGCTAAACCACCCAGGAAAATAATCAATGACCATTACTATCAAATACTCTGTCAAGTCAGGGAGGTGGCCACAATCAGAAGAAAAACAATCTCTGCCCAGGACCCCAAAGCTGGCCCCTAATCCCTATTCAATCTGTGTGCAGCACTGCAGAGACTCATCTGTTACTTGCTTAGGGAACATAAATTAGTGTTTTTTACATTTTAATCTTTACCCAGAGAGACACAGCTTACCTTTCCATCTCATATTCTTTCATTCCCACTTTTACAGCCTTCATTACCTGGAGGATGGATATTAAGCAAAGACATTTGTATTAAGCAGATAAGTAGCACAACCTTATAAATAATGTATAGAGCTTCAGTGAATAACATACTTCTTAAAGAAAAAAGGAGGAATGATATGTGCACACAGTGGTACAGAAATGTGACAAATTGGAACTTTTAAATGCTCCCACATCCACAGTTTATTTAAACTACTATGAAGCACTTCCATTTGGAAGCCAATAAACGCCAAGCTCTGAGCTACAGCTTGAAGGTGGCAGGCAGGCTAGGTGGGCACAGCAAAGATTTGGCCAAGATGTGTCTGGTAAACACCCAATGCTAAGAAAGTGGTCAGGACTATTTTTGAAAAGTTTCCTTTGCCTGACTTTTATCCAACAGAAAATTAACTCATAGAAGAGATTATACAGCCAGCAGTTGCCTTTGTCTATTTCTTAACATAAAGCCCTGAAGATCCCTGAGCATGCATTGGGCTATCCCAGGAACCAGGCTATCTCAGGCATGCCACTGGCATTAAAAATATAAACTCCCTTATTTGGTCTCATCCCTCTATAAAGTGGGTGGTTTAGAAACAATCATGAGAAGCTGTATTCAAAAAACAGATGATAGTAATAAGTGTGCTAAGATTTGTTAAGGACAAAAGATACTTTAAAATGAGCTGGGAACTGCCATGATACCAGAAGGGAGAGTCCTATATTCCTGGAACTCAGAACCTTTTGAAAGCAAAGTCCTTGATGATTAGTATCCACTATTGTCATGAAGGTGGGTGCCTTAGGGTAAACAGCTAAGGCAAAGCCTGTCCCTGCTCTGTGCCCACTAGAAAAGTTATCACGTATGAAACTTCTGCCTCTCACATGGTCATGTGCTCTAGCCTCACCCATTTATTCCTATGCCATTCTCCTGCCCCACATGCAGCAATACTGCCTGCCCAACCACAGCCACTGATAACTCACCTCCCTGTGGGCCTCACTGGAGATCCGATTAGTGTAGCGCAAAACCTCTAGTTCCATGTCTGTCTTGATCACTCGGCTTCAAGAAAGAAAAACAAAGTGGCAAGTTAGTGACCCTTAACAGGGGTTGGACCCCTCCAAGGAGACCCAGCACACCCTGATGGTCTAGAAGCCATGCTTGCCTGCAGCTGCAAGGGCCTGAGGAGGTGCCAAGCACCAGGAGTGGTGCGCTACCCTGAGTGGTGTGCCCTTTCTGTCCCATCATCAGCTGAAGGCAAGTAGGTTGCTTTCAGTGACAAGAGCTAAAAAATCTTGATCTGTCTCTGGGTCAGTCCCTTTAGTGACTTATGCATTTATGGTCCTGATATTAGTTATTTGAAATGAGTGGAGGTATAAGCAAGTGTTTATGAGTTTTACCTGGAGATGAGACTGAGTACTGACCAGAAACCTAACCAGGGTTGAGTAGGCTACCATGAGTTTGTTATAGGGCTCCCAGGTATCTGCAGGGTCAAACTGCAGAGGCATAGCTGAGTAGTGGAAGAAGCCAAACCTTCACAGCTAGACCCACTCTGCCTCTCTAAGCCTGTTTGCTCATTCGTAGTAGGGAGATAAAATCTACAAGGCAAAGGAGTTGGACCCTTAATCTTAAAGTGTGCTGCCTCCCAGGGCTTTGTCCAGCTGGCTTTGGTGAACTCTCTCTCAGTTTCTTCCCAAACCCTCAGGCAACCCAGGGATACCATGTGTCTCAGGTCTCTGCCTGCAACAGGGCCAGGTGGGCAGTGACAGATAGTAGAGTGGACTGGGCCTGTGTGTGCAGGTACAGTTGTGGAAACAGCTGGCATGCAGAGGGAAGCCAGAGATGGAGATAGGCAAAGAGCACGTGGCGGTGATGAAGGACAGGGCAGGAGAGGCAAAATGGAGGGACTCAGGTATGCCTCCTCCAACTTGGCCCCAGGAGGTGCCTCGGAGCCCCATGACAAACCTGTGGAGCATGTTCAACCCTGGTTAGGTTTCCAGTCCCTGCACTCAATTGTATCTCTGGGTAAAATTCATATAAACACTTGCTTATACCTCGGCTCATTTCTAATAACTAATGCCAGATCCATGAACATGGAAGCACTAAAGGGACTGGTCCAGAGACAGACCTTGAGATCTAACTCCAATTCCACCCCTTCCCAGTTGTGGGCTGAGAACATCACTCTGTGCCTCAGTTTACTCATCTGTAATGTGGAAATAACTGTGTTTGCCCCATAGAGGTGCTGTAAGAAATAAGAGTTGCACTTTCAAAGTAACAAGAGCAGCAAAATAAAGTACAAAGCCTGGAGATACTGTCTCATCCACTTGCCCACCATGAAGCCAGATGGATCCTCTGGCATCCTCAGGCAGCTGCCTTGATTCTCTTTACAAGATCCTCTGGCATCATTAGACAGGCTTGGTGGTACTCACCTGCAATCCCAGAACTTTGGAAGGCTGAGGCAAGAGGATTGCAAATTTGAGTCCAATCTGGACAACTTAGTGACTTAATTAATGAGACTCTGTCTCAAAATTAAAAGGGGGTGATGGTGCAGATACATAGCTCAGTGCAACAGTCCTGGGGTATCTGAGAGGCTTTGATTGCAGGACCCTCACAGATACCAAAAATTATAGCTGCTCAAGTCTCTTATGTAAAATGGCAAAGTATTTGCATATAACCTACAGATACCCTCCTGCATACCTGAAATTACCTCTGGGTTACTTATAAATACCCGTACAATGTATATGCGATATAAATAGTTATTTCTCCATGTTATTCAAAGGATAATGATGGGAAAAAGGAGGATGTACATGTTCAGTACAAATACAGCCATCACAGACCTAAATTCAAAGTCCATGAACAATGTGGTGGGCTGTGATCTCAATGCTGGAGAGCTGTGAGTACAAACACTGCAGCAGCGTGTGCTATGCACTACTTTATTCACTTGAGTTTGGTGTGGTGCTCAGTGCACAAGTTTATATCTTGCTTTCTGGTTTTGGAAACTTTCTGTAGTCTTTTTCTTTTTCGCCATCATGGCTGGTTCACTCTATGGATATAAAACCCATGGATATAGAGCTGATAGTCTGCTCCTGGGGTCCTACTCCAGGCAGGTCCTATGAGTGGCAGTGGATACTGACTGCATTGCTCAGACTCAATTCCTACAAGATCAAAGCACTTGTCCCCAGCTGCTGGGAGTGCTGGCAGCCAGCCAGTCCTGTCAGGTCTCCTTGACCTGAAGAAGGGAAAAAAGATCCAGTTCTCTTGATTCACCTGGGGGCCTCTCTGCTCCATCACTCCAGCTCCAAAGCTCGTTCAGGATCGGCTGAGGTATCCTGTGACTGCTTTGCAGCCCAAGCCTGTGCCTGCACACACCTAGTAAGCCCAAGAGCATTCACTAATACACTTCCTGCTGACCTGCTCCGATTCAGCTGCTTGGGGAGCCCAAGCTAGCACAGGTATCACCATCCCCACTTCACAGAGGGGAAAATGGAGACTTAGCCAAATTGCATCACTGAATTCCTCTTCTTCACACTCCACAGAAACATGGATCTCTATTCTCAAACTACTAAACAAATAGAGAAGGAAAAGATTCCTTTTCAGACATTCAAGGACTTGGAAATGGGAAAAATATATGAGAAAAGGAAAAAAGAAAGAGACAGAACAATTAATACAGAAATAAAATAGCATATTTCTAGGAGGTGGAGTTAACCCTGAAGTATAATTAAAAGAAAGCCCAGGATACACTGGATAGCAATTAGTAGAAATTAGACTCAAAGTTTTTGGTTCTGAGAGCATTCACAGGAAGGATGGAATGGTTCATCTCCACACATAAAATCAATAGAAAGCTTAAAACTGTTAGGGATATGATGAAGAAGGTAAATGTTTCCTTTTTCAACAAGAGTAAATAAAGGCAAATATCTCAGGAAAGACATAAGACATATATAAAAGCCATACTGGTTTCATCTGGTTCCAAAATAACATCATGCAGCTTACATGCCAGTTCAGAGGAGACTGTAACCAGCAGTCAATCTAGTGTCGTTGATTAGGTCAACTAAATATTGTTTATGTTGTAACAAAGTGCAGTAAGAAATATACATGACTTAGGATGTATTCTACCAAATATTTTAAAATGTGTAAGACTTTGGATCTAATTTCCAGTTTATAAAAAAATGAAAGGATACAGGAACAAGCTAACCACTACCACAAAGGGAACCACTACACAAATCCAGAAGGTAGAATATTTTGCAGCACAACCAGCCCAGCCTCTTCAGTAAGCTGGCATCATGGGTAAAATAATCCTAACAACCAGTAAGAAATAGGAACCACTGGATCTGTTAAGCACAACTAGGGAAATCCCTGCTTATTTTCTAACTTTCTTTTCAATATATTTATAATCAACATATAGTAATTCTACATGTTTACAGGGGCACAGTGTGGGCTTTCAATGTGCACAGTGTGTAATGGTCAGATCAGGTGGCCTCAGACATGTAATTTATGTTGGGAACATTTAAAATCTTATTAGCTATTTTTGAAAAATACAATTAATTGTTGTCTGCCATAGTTACCCCACTGTGCTAGCGAACATCAGAAGTGATTCCTCTTACTCAACTGTCTCCCTGCACCTGTTATCCATCCTTTCTCCATCCTTCCCTCCCCAGCACCTTTTCCCAGGCTCAGGTTATATTTTCTGACTTTCAACAAAGTACATATAGTTGCCCTTATTATAATGAAAAGGTTTTTTTTTTTTTAATTTAAAAAAGAAAAAGAAAACCATATTCCAAACAGGAAACAAACTAAAATAGAGTATGATTTCTCTATAACTGATGATTATGTAAGAAAAGTTAAAGGGGAGAAGTAAAACAAAATTATGTGTTATGTACATATACCAACTCCCCATAGTGAATATACTCATTTGTACTGTAAACATATACTAATAAAATGTTTTAAAATAAATATTTAAAAAAGACATAAAAAAATCTCTATACTCTTGATGCTTTAGTAGCTTCTTCGCGAGGCCCTGGGATGGTGATTTTGGACTCAGAGAGAAGGAGCTGCCATCCTGATAACCACTGAAACCCATTTTAGGCCTTTTTCACCTTGCAAAGTTAATTCCACCCCCCAAAAAATTAAGATTTACTGATCACATAAACACAATGGAAATGTTAAGAATCCTGACAAAGAAACAGTGACAAAGGCCTAGAAATGAAGGCAGGGTGTGTGGCAAGGGCAGGGAACTCTCCACAGCCTCATTTTACCCAGTGGGAAAGCACCATGTGCAGAGTTCATGGAGCAAGATATAAAGGAGGATCACATGCATGACAAGATGGAAAAGGGAACTGAGGAAACAGGAAATGAGCATAGCATTAATAGAAGGGTAAGGGCACAGAAGTGTGGGCAGGGTTGATGGTTTGATTTTAATCTTTCTTTCTTACACTGATTTTGTACTGGTGGAATTTTCTGCACAGCACGAATATTGCTTTGATAACACTTTTAAAATTTTAATGAGGTGCTGCTCTCATGGCAAATATCCATTCATTCATTCCACCTCCTTATTAAGGAAGTGTCAATTTGATGTTCCTGCCATTGGTGAGGAAGGAATGTTCTCTCCTCACGGAGCTGAAACTCAGGGGAGAGAGGAAGCCTGCAAGGAAAGCCACAATTTCCAAGTGGGAAGAGGGCCGCCATGGGGGAAGAGTCCAGATGCTATAAGAAGAGAAAAGAAGTACCCAAGCACATCTGGGGGTGGCCCAGGCGAGAAGGCCTATAATACTGAGACTTGGCAAAAGGGCTGAGGGTTCTTAGTGCTCCTCCAATGGCCAGATGCACTCCTTTGGTCAAGGTGCCAAGTTCCTCTGCGACCATCTTTCCCTCTCACAAATGGGACACTCAAGCACCTCAAGGTCAGTAAAGCCAGTATCTGATCAGCACCAGGCCCTCTGTCTAGCGATATCCCTCATCCATCCCCTGTGCATCCTCCTTGGCCAGTCAGAGACCCCACGAGCTAACTCAGTGGAAGCTGCTCGGCACAGAGAGCTCAAGGCAGCAAGGACAGCAAGAAAGGCAAGGGATTCTGCAAGGTAAGGACTTGGGCTGCTTTTCTGCCTCCATCAGAGACAGCCAGCACTTGGGGACTTGACAGAAGCAGCCACTGACTCACACTGTCTCCATGACTCCATACAGCTAGACCAGCCAATAATTTGTCACTGCAAAATGAAGGAAGCATCTTCAGACTGCTGCCACCTTCTGAAGACAATAAAACTTTCTGCGTAAGGTAGAAAAAAGAAACCCAGAAGCCCAGAAAAACTTTCCCAAAATGAACTTCCGACAGGTCATCAAGAGAAAGAGGACTGTGATTCCAGGGCAGGGCACAGCCAGCCAGCCTACCTGGAGACCAGAACGCTTGTTCCTAGTCCCTGGAGAGGGAGGGTCCAGAACTCAAGTGGGACTCAAAGAAGCAGTTCAAGCTCTTGAGGTCCAAATCCATTCACAGGATAAACTGGTGACCACTCTGCCTCATTCCCCCCTCCCCCTTCCATGGGCAGTGGGTCTCTCTGTTCTTGAACACAGTGATGGCGAGTGACAACATGGGTAGAACCAGGCCCAGGCTGTACCAGTCTCGAACCTCTACCTCCTCTCTGCCCTTCTATTAGGTTAAGCTCCAGCCATGACTCTTGTCACATTCTATAGATTCCGTATCCATCTACCCTAAGGCCTGTTCTGTGCCTGCTCCAGGAATGTAGGCAGATGGCCGCAAGCTCCTGGTCACCTGCCTTACCTGGCCTCTGTGCTGCCTCAGACATATAGGAGGCCTAGCCTTGCACGCTCTCCCTTCTCTCCCCCTCACCGTGCTGACTCCTTAGCAGATGGACAGATGAACACAGTGAACACAGGGATGGGCTACCCTGCCTCTCCTGCCTCAGACTCCCAGGGCCTTTCCCTCTAGGACATGGATGGATATGTGTCTTCCTCATGAGTAAAGTGATTTCTTCCTCTCGAATTGGTCTTGTTTGTCTGTCTCCCTTCCTCTGTCAAAACACACAGACACACATACATACATACATGTGCTTGCTTAGGCTAGGGATCCCAGCCCCATTTTCACCATTACTTGCTCAGTCACTCCACAATCACTGACCCCTGAACCAGGTCTTCTCACTGAAAACGCCTTCCCTAGCTCAGCCCATCTCCACTGTTGGCCACTCTGAGAATAGCTCTTACATTTCATTTCAAAACTCTTATCTATTGCTCCCAACCACCAGTGCACAACCAAAGGCTGCCACTCCACCTGTACAACTGCACTCAGACATCCTCTTCTTTTTATTTAGACCCTACTCGCTCCAGCTGTACCAGCCTCCAGCCCTACAGCAACTGGGAGTCGCAAGCAAATGCAAATCTCCAAGTTCTCTTGCTGGCAATCCTTCAGTGGCCTCTAGGTGTCCTCAGGATGAAGGTAAAACTCCACAGTGGTGATTCTTGAGGCCCAGCCTCTATTGTGTCACCTGTCACCCTTCACCCAGCAGATTCCTTTGCCTGGGACTTGCTCCTGTCCCTTCCTCCAAAGTGGCCTCCAGCTCTCCCAAGGCCACCTCTTCACCCCCTCACCCCCTACACTAAATCCTTTTTCTGCACACTCTGGGAGGTCTGTAGGAATTCTCAGAAAGCAATCACTAAAAATTTCCTTTTAAGTTTCTTCTAAAAGTCCACAGCCCTGAAAGGCAGGGTCCCATAGTGCCAGGATCCTGAGTGGCACAAAGCTTACTGACACAGCTTATTGACAACATCTGGACACATGTTTCATGCTGAAAAATATCATGTTTCCAGCAAGGAGAGCTAATGAGGCCCCTGGGTGAGCCACCAGGTAGGATAGAAAGCTGCTCCATCTGTCCAGTTGGGCAGTGCAGGCCCAGCCACCTTAGGCCCCAAGGCCCTCCAACCTCCATAGGAAAGAAGCAGCCCAAGACTCTGGATTCCTAAGAGTCCCCATCCTGCCTCCAGCCCAAGTTTCATCCTGCTGGAGATAAGTGGAGACAGCACAGTCACCAGGCCAAGAAGAACCAAGACTGGATCCCACACTATGTTCCTTCCCCAGCAGAGAAGGCTCAGGTTCAGTCCTGAGGTCCACAGTTCTACTTTTTTTTTTTTCTGATTTCTGTTTGGGGAAAGTGGATGTTGGCCCTCTAACTAATTTACAGAGAACTTTTGTTTAGTCTCTTAAAATATAAATACATATGTATAAGCATAATCTCAAACAAGATACAGGCAAATTATTCCACAAAGGCAATTCTCTGATGAAACTGGCTGGGATTTGGCTTGTCTGACTTAATCTTAGCTTGAAGAGATGTCTATATGTGCTGACTTAACCAATTATCCATCGGCAGGTGTTTAGGGTCTGCAGCTTTGAATCTCCAAGACATAAGTCCAAACACTGTCTTCAAGTGCTATGCATAGTGGCATCTGCCTACAATCCCAGCACTCTGGGAGGTTGGGGCAAAAGGATCATAAACTAGAGCCCCGCCTGAGCAACCTGGTACCTTAGTGAGACCCTGCCTAAAAGTGGGGTGGGGTTGGGGGCTGTGGATCAGTGCAAAAGGCCCTGGGTATTTAAAAAAAGGTTACTGCAGAAAATAGTAAGACTACCAGTCTATCCAGTCTCTTCCCAACTGCTACTTCTACAAATCCTGAGCAAACAGAGCAAAAAAAAGGGGATTCTCTGGCCCACTGGCCCTGAGGGAAGGATGCTCAGTATTCCACTCTGTTCCAATCTCACCTGTCCCAGGAGTTGGGGGAGTAGCTCTTGGAAATACAATCCACAAGGTTGCTATTCCCATGAGGGACAAGGCTACCACTCCAGAAAGGAAAGAAGACCATGGTGAGGACAGGACAGCACAGGGTGTCCCATAAGAACCTGTGACAAAGGAGGTACCTGGTATATGCTAGAGTGGTGAGTGCTGCTCAGCCTCACACTGGTGCTGGCTCATGGCCATGCTTGTGAGCACATCACAGAGGGGGCAATGTGAACCAAAAGGCAGCAACACCTGCAGGAGGAGGCTAAGGCCTGAGTCTCCAGCTATGGACCAGAAGTGACAAAAACTATACCAGGCAGACATTTATTTGTACAGTCATTTTATTTCTCCTTAAATATTCACAGGTCACAAAACTGCCTCTGGGCATTAGACCCAGGATTAAGACATCAATTAACTGAGATCTGAATGCTCCACTGATTCAAATAGTAGCAAGACAGGATGAAGTATTTCCAAAATCAGTCTCAAAAGTGCCACTGTGTCAAATGAAACTCACTGAAAGGGCCAGGAATTCTACCTCTCTTAGAGACAAATGTGTAGGGAATGGTTTCTGTGGGCAGGAGTTCAATACCGCAGGACTACTCCCTCCCCTGGCCATCCCTTCCACATTCAGGGATGGAGTGATAGAAAGGATAAAATCCAAGAACAATAAGAGGACAGAAAAGAAAAGGGCTGGTTGGAATTACATATCCTCAGGAGGCTCGATCGATAAGTCCTGTCAAAGAAACCACAGCCAAGCTCGGCCGTGAGCTGATTGTGTTTGAGACCTGGCTGGGGACAGAAAAGAAGCTGTCCCATATCCTCAAGTTCCCACACCCTATCTCCTGCCTTCTGGCACACAGCAACTCAAGTTCTCTCTCTGTCCTGCAAATCCCATTTCCATCTGGCATTTTCATTAAATGCAGGGTTAAATGCTTATTCATTAGGAGACAAGGATGAGCAACCCTCCTGGAATACTTCTCATACATACACCAAGAATCTAGGTCATCACTGACGTATCTTTTCTAATTTGGGATATGTTATCCAGGATGTAGGGTCCTGGGGCACTTCTGCCCCTAAACCATCCTCACTTACCATCTCCTGTGCACACAGAAGGCAGGGAAGCAGAAATAGACATGTTACCCACTGCCTGCCTAATGCATGCAGGACACTTTCACTCCGTGTAATTAACAGTTCTAAAACTGGCGTATGACTCAAATGAACACAGTCTCACTTAAAATCCAAGAAGGCATAGGCAATTTCTGATATGCCTGTGCTTCTGTGATGCTTCCAGAGGTACTCAGTTGGGACCCAAAGTGTCGAGCTATTAGACAGTATGAAGGCATCTCCTTTATTTCTTACTCTACCTTCAGATCAATTTCATCATCTTCAAAACAGTGAAGCAGAACCACAGCCTAAAATATGGAAGTGAGATGCTTGCTCTTATTAAGTTTCAACTTTTGACCTACACATTCAAACTGTAATACCCAGCACAGGGAAAGCAATGATCAGTTATGATCTCATGTTTGTGGGGGAAGAGTATGATTATAGAGGAATTTATAAGAAATCAAAAAGGCACTGCTTGAGAGAATGGAAAACAATAAAACAGTCACACAAAGGAAATGAATGACACCCAAACAAAAATGAAAAAGTGAGTTTTGCCGTGTCGGGAGAAACTGCTTGCTGCCTCTTAATCAGATAGGTTTAGGGAGGAACCCCACATTCTTGGCCAAGCAGCTAGCTGGGGGCTGGGGTATTGGACGCTGAGAAAGCTCAGCCACTTGGGCCCTGCTCACCAGCCTGGCTATACGCTGGCCTCAGCCCAAGATCCATTCTGAGAGTGCTCCAAGCACCCTGTCCTTCCAGGGGCTGACACTGGGGCAGGCCCCAGCCTTGAGGGTACCCCTCTGAGCCATGGGGGTCACACAAGATTCTGGAACTAGCAGCCTGGGCTTAACTGGCATCATTTCTTTTGGCAAGTCATTAATTACCCTCTCTGTGTCTCAGTTTCCTCACCTGTAGCATGGGAATACTCAGAGAACCTACTTACTCTACCAAACAAGAAAACTTCTTTGAATAGGTAGCATGGCCAGTGCTTAGAACTGTCCTTTTATCCACCAGGAGTGGCAACAGGTAATATGACTAAGATGTGCCAGCATTTGATTCATGCCCTCATTCAGTCTTGTGCCATCCATCTACTCTGCAGGTGAGGAAACAGAAACTGGGTGAGTTGTCACATCCTCATCATGAGACATCCCTACATTCCCATTTTACAGATGATACAGCTGAGGCTCAGAAAAACAAAGGACATAAATTGAAAAATCTGGGCTTAATGTCCCAAAGATGTAGACTGGGGTTAGAACCTGGGGTGTGTCTGGGCTGGCAGTTTCCCCAGTCATCTTTCCACCACAGAAAGATAGATGGTGGAGAGAGCATTCCTGACTCAGGGGCCAGTCAGGTGTGGTGATGCACACATTCTGGGGGCTGAGCAGGAGGATCACAAATTTGAGCCCAGCCTGGGCAACTTTGTGAGACTCTGTCTCGAAGTCAAAAAATTGAAAAAAGGTTAGAAATAGTAGTTTAGCATGAAGGCCTTTGGTTCAATCCCCGTTTTTATAAAAGAGAAAGACAGACCCAGGGGCCCAAAGTTGCAATACTGAAACATAAACTGACATCAGGAAAAGCCACCTGGTCTGCCCGCCACTCCACCCAGAACCTTCTCTCGATTTCAAGCAAGGGTTGGGGAGACACGCTCACCACTCACCATTTCAACAGAGCCGCATCACCGTGGAGACTGGGACCATACTATTAAAACATACCCCTGAAGCAGCAAGGACAATGTGACATTTCTGAAATCATTCTATTGCCATCAAATGCCAAATAAGTCCTTTCTCCCACTCGCCTTAATAAAGTGGAGAGGCAGTCTTATGAGCACAGGCTCTACCTCAAAGCCTCAGAAATGTCACCGGAGTTAAGCACACTCACTCCCACATGATGAGCTCATGGTTCATCCCCTGGGATATGCTGCAACATGCAACCCTGCTGTGGTCTCCAAAGTGCCCCACTGTAAATGACCTCCAGGGAAAGTCACAGTGAGGTGACCCATTCTTAGCACCCAGGACTTCTACTAGATTTGGGGGCACACACTAGAGAGACCAGGCATTTATACAAAGGAGGAGGTGACCACACATTTAAAGACACAACCCCATTCTCAAGAATGTGGTCATGACACCCTCTGGACCAGGGCCAGGACTACCAACCGAGCTTGGGTGCCTCCTGGCCCCAATCTCTCCAAAGGATCAGGACATACACCTGTCAACAGCTCTCACATCTCCACCTCTTACTCAGCTTCCCAAGGCACCAACCTCAGACTTTACACACCCCAGGTAAGTCCAAGATCTGCTTCATATCTGCCCTCCACCTACTCCCTGCCCTCCTGCTGCACCGCCCAGTTGTTCAAGACAAAAACCTACAATCACTGTTCCTCCACAATCAAGCTGGTTCCTGCTTATAGTGTTTCCTCTCAAATCTGTCACACCACTCCCACTCCCTGTTGTCACTCAGACCCCTGCAACAGCCTTGTCATTGGCAGCCAGTTTCCACTCCTATAATTCAGTCTCCAATCAGAGGCAAAAACGATTTTTGGAAATGCAAACCATGTCTTCCTGATTCATTCTTTGAAGGGTTCACATGCTCCCAAATTCTCCTAAGAGCAAGTTAAAGCCCACACCAGGGCAAGCCTTGCTACTGCCTATCTCTCCGACCACCCTTGGGCTCCACTTTCCTGGCTTCATCTGGCCATACAAGGCCACTGCCCTTCCTCTGGTCTCTTTGAACAAGTGCTACCTTGGCCTGGACCACTCTCTTCTTCTCCCAACTCCTTCATGTGCAACAGCAAACTCTTGTTCACATTCAGGTCACAGTGCTTTTCCCAAACTTCAAGATTAGATTGTTAGATCTCCATAAAGATAAGACTGGGTATGAGGAGTCCACACATCTCCCACTGAAGCAATGGAGTCGCAAAGGCCCTGCTTTGCCTCTTGTCTGCCTTCATGATAACAATAGCTTAATAATGATACGTTTCAGTTGGGCGTGGTGGTGGATGCCTACAATCCCAGTACTCAGGGAGGCTGAAGCTGGAAGATCACAAGTTTGAGCTCAGCCTAGACAACTTAGTGACTTAGTGAGAGCATGTCTCCAAAGAGGGAAACAAGTGTGGAGGTGTAGGGGGAGGGATGGGTGGGGATGCAGGTAACTGTGAAGGCTCTGGATTCAATCCTGAGTACTGGAAGAAAAGAAGAGGTGAGGTGAGGCAAGGCGAAGAGAGGAGAAGGGAAGAGAAAAAAGAGAAAAGAAGATGTTTGGCTGCTATAACGTGCAGCTCAATGGCTTAGGAGGAAAACTGGTGGCACATCAGAGTTGGGAGGACTACTTCCAGGGCACACAGAGGCCATGCCTTATCCAGGAAGACTCGCCCATACTTGCCGGACACTACACTACAGGTAAGGTTACACAGGAAAGAAAGATGGCAGCAAAAGAACAAGTGTAATAGGAAGCCACACTTGTCAAGATACTTACACAATGTGAGGAAAATGTGTTTACCCTTGTGGTAATGGGACTGTGTGTGATGTTTACTTCTATACTTTCACTATTCTTTATCTGAGCTATAACTCTCTCTCTAGCTTACACACAGCAGAAGTTTTTGGAAGACTGAACATAAAGGAAATAATAAGTGAAATTTAATTGATAGTCAGGTGACTTTTGCCTTTTTTTTAAAAAAAATCAACCATCAAAAGCCTCAAACAAAACAGAAAGGGCTGGAGAAGGAAATTCTGGGACCAGCTTTCTTGGGGTAAGCGGGAACAACCTGTCTCCCACTCTAAGCTGAGCATAGCACGCAGCTAAGGTGCCCACAGCACACTCACCATTCCACGATATCTGGGTGAAGAATGGTGTTGTTGACATTGAACCTGCAGAGAGAAAATAAACCAAGCCCATTAGTTCAATGGTCTATCTCCTAGCAAGAAGTATCTCATTCCAGACAGACACACCATGGCCAAGAGCGGTATCTGATCTTTTTCTTTTTTTCTGAGACAGGGTCTTGCTAAATTGAAAAAGCTGGGCTTAAACTTGGACCCCCCAGCCTCAGCCTCCCATAGTGCCGGAATTATGTGCACGTACCATTATGCCTCAGATTGCTCTGTAACCTTCTAATTCCCTGACTCCCTGACCAGCAGAAAGTCTGCTGCTCACTTACCATTGCCAACCTGGTGGCCAGGGCCAGGATTCCAAAGTGCAGCACGTTGGCGCTTCTTGGTTGCAAACTACCATCCCCACCCCACACTGGCTAGACAGCAAAGCCTTTTCTGTCAGGTACACCAACATATACATAATGGGAACACCAGCAAGGACACACAGAGAAAAACGAACAGAAAGACTATTTGAAAAAAAAAATGGTTGAAAACTTTACCGAATTGATTAAAAAACACTGATCTATGTATCTATAAAGCTCAATGAACACCAAGTAGGGTAAATTCAATGAGGTCCCCACCTTAGACAGAGCCTATTCAAACTGTCAAAGAACACAGATGGGAATACATATGAAAGGGAGTCCTCTAGACTGCAAAGAAAGCATGCTATGAAGTAACTTGAATCTACACCAAGAACAAAAGGTCACTGAGAAAAGAAACCATATAGGTTACTATAAAGACAGAATAAATGTATTTTTTGTTTCCAGCTTCTTTTTTCATTCATCTCACTTAAAAGACAATTGCGTAAAGTAGTCACTGCAAATCTGGGTTGATAAGCACAAAAAGAATAATGGTGCAATCTGTATCCATAACAGCAAAAATAGAAAGATAGGAAATGGAGATATATTGGGATGAAGCTCTTATATACTATTGAAACTAATTTGATATTAACACAAATCAGATTTTTATAAGAGTAAGGGGTTGGATAAGATGGCCGATCAGTGAGCAATAGAATACAAAGCCTCCAGGGAGAAACAATTCATATGCCAGAATAAAACACCCTGGAGAGACCCAGACAGAGGGAGATGGATCCTCTTGACACAGGAAGAAATTAAAACTTAAAAAAGCTCAAATACTTCGGGACTACAACTGAAACAGCTAAAAACTATGGGACACAGCGTTTTCAGACATATAACAATCAAGATACCAGAAATTCAATATAAAAACAGAATATTAAAAGCCGTCAGAGAAAAGAAAGTTTGCAGCTTGAATCTGCGCCGGCAGGCAGAGCCGCCCAAACTCGTTCCCACTACCACTCACAGGAAGCACAGCAGCACTTAAGTTGGGGGTTGGTGAGCCCAACGGAGAGCGGAGAGCGAAGCCAGTGGAGGAACCTTCATTGATCCACAGTCAGTGCTAGGAGTGAGACATCCCCCCACACAGAAAGGGCGCAACCAGGTGGGTGACATGTTGGAATCGAGCAGGAGGAGCCTGAACTAGGACTGACAGTGATTTCTGTTGGTTGCTCCCTCCCCAGAGCAGATTTGTGTGATTTGCTTGGACTGGGCCGCGCCCCTGGCCGCGACCCAATGAGACGTCCCAAATCGATTCCCTGTGCACTAACCCGGTGATCGTCCCTGAAGTTTGGCTGATCCGGTGGGGAGGGGCAGGCATACACAGCCTGCTTACACCTCAGTGACAAGAGCAGGCAGGAGGGTAGAGTTCCCTTGCGCTTCGGAGGAAACGTGGCCAACAGGGAAGGGGGCTGGGACCTGCACTGTAACCTGTGTGGAGGAAGCCAGGGCCATGACAGGAGAGAGAGGCAGGAGGAGGCCCCCAGCCCAGAAGCCTGACAGCCCTGATCCAGGAGAAGGAAAAACAAGGGAGACTTGAGGGCAGCAAACACTCAACATCAGACATGGCTTCAATGGACATTAAGAGATATCTTCGGGACCTTGTAGACAAAATTAAAGAGATATCTTCGGGACCTTGTAGACAAAAATATTTCAAAACTGAAATATTAAATCAGGAAAAGCAGGATAGGAGTAGAGCAATAAAAGAAATGATACAGACGAAAGAAGGGAGGAACACAAAAAAAGGAGAGAAACATTAGATAAAGAATATAAAGAAAATATAGAATGCATGAAACAGATTCAAAGAGACTACCAGGAAATTAAAAACTCCACTGAAAGCTGGCAAAACACCTTAAAAGAAACTAAGGATAGACTATCAAAACTTGAAGACAAGCTTGCAATGTGTGATGATGAAAGGAAAGATCTCTTAAAAATAACAAGGAAACAGGAAGTAACAATACAAAGGCTAGAAGATGACAAGAGAATCTACAATTTAAGAATAAGAAACATGAATGAAGAAGCAGGAATACATACAGGCAAATTACAATGGCTATTCACGGAAATAATTAAGGAAAACTTCCCAAGCATGGGAAAAGAAAATGACATTCGGTTGTGTGAGGCATACAGAACTCCAGCCACCTACAACCAAAACAGAGCTACACCCAGACATATAACAATCAAGATACCAGAAATTCAATATAAAAACAGAATATTAAAAGCCATCAGAGAAAAGAAAGATTACCTATAAAGGTAAGCCCATCAGAATCACGGCTGACTTCTAGACACAGACCATCAGATCAAGAAGAGCTAGGAGTGAAGTCTTCCAAGTCCTGAAGGAAGGTGGCCTCCAGCCCAGATTGATGTACCCTGCAAAACTGTCACTAGAAGTTGATGGAGAAACAAGATGCTTCCATGACAAAGAGGAACTGGGGGAGTTTGTGACCACCAATCCAAACCTGCAGAGAATGCTGAAGGACATTCTAGAGAGAGAAAAATAAAATACCAGGATTTTAGGAATAGTGGCAGAAAGGCCTCAATGAATGGGGCAGGCAGTAGAATGAAGGAGAAAACTAAACAAGGCAGAAAAGTAACATAGCAGAAATGAGGCAGAGAAGGATAACTAGAAACTCTAACATAGATGGCCTTGATACACTATATTGTTAATAGTGCACCAGAATTTAAAACCCACATTATTCACACTACTCTGCTTAGATGTATTATATTCTGGTTCCAGTCATTCTACCTGTACTAGATTTGAGGGCACAGACAATAATCCTGAAAATAACAGGATATAGTACGGTAATCATCCTTAATTTCCTATTAACTTAATCTAAAGCTCTGTAAAACCTACACAGTTTTACCATGACTGATCATAATCAAATCTGGTTTGTTGGATTGCTGTTTTGTATTGATAGATTTTATTCAAAGCTGTTATGATTGATAGTATCAAGTCTGAGAGTATAGGCAACTGCACTTAAGATGACAAGATCCACTAGACTATCCACTCTGGTTTGATTATTCCCTGCCTTTGAAGTTTTATACTGTCTACAATGTTTTATTTTACTAATATTGTTATTTACTGCAATACTCAATTATACTGCTATATTCAATTATGCCTGATGATACAGACATTCTATTGAAGATAATATGAAACAACACAGTAATCATTGTAGATCACCTTATACTGTGATTTTATACGACTTTTTGGTTTCATGTTTTTATAGGAATTTGTTTTGTTTTGCTAAGTTTTGTTTTTCCCTCTAATACAGAAAGGATAGAAATGCACAGAGATTCATGCATGCGTGGCTGTTCACACTCTCACTGTTTGACTGCATACTTTGTATGCTTTAATTTTGTGACTTGAATGGCTATTTCTAGGAGGATAATGTGTAGTTTATTAACTAGTGATTTCTTATTGTTTATCTTTTTTTTTTTGGAATTCTGTATTATCTCTACCCTTTGTATGCTTTTGTTTCTCTTTAAATAAAATCTTAAAAAAAAAAAAAAGAGTAAGGGGTCAATTGTAATGCCCAGAGCAATTACTAAGAAAATAACTAAAACAAAAGAAAATAAGAAGGGAATCAAAATGGTACAATACAAAAAAACAAAATCAAAACAGAAAGTAGTAATGGAAATATTGAGCAAAAATATGATGTACAGAAAATTAACTTTCAAATGGCAGAAGTTCTTCCATATTACTAACTACTTTGGTTGTAAATGGATTAAATTTCCAAAGATTGGCAGAATGAAAAAAGGTTGGTTTTTTTGTTTTGTTTTTTGAGAGTGGATCTTGCTATGTAGCTCAAGCTGGCATTGAATTCACAATATAAACTAGCCAGACTAGCCTTAAACTCACAGAAATCCTCCTATCTCAGCCTCTTGAGTACTGAGATGACAGACATGAGACACCATACCTGGCTGACAGAATGAATTTAGAAAATGACCTAACTATATGTTCTAAAAAGATACATTTTAGATTCAAAGCTTCAAATATTTTATGGGTTGAAAGTGAAATGATGAGAAAAGACATATTACACATACAGAAACCAAGCGGGAGCTAGAATAGTTCCCTTTGAATGGTTAACATCAGACAAACTTTAAAACAAGAAATTTTACTTAAAGATGAAGGACATTTTCTGATGATACATGGATCAATTCACAGAGAAGATATATCAACCAGCAACATGCGTACTTAATAACAGATCTCCAAGATATATGAATTGAAAGCTGACAGAATTGAAGAGAAATGGTCACTTCAGCAAAAGTTGGAGACTTCATTTTCAGTAACGCATAGGACAACTAGAGCAAAGATTGACAAGGAAATAGAATACTCAATGCTGAAACTAGACCTATGGATATCCCTTTAATATTCCACCTGGCGGCAGCAGAATATACACTTTCTCCAATGCACATAGATCACTCTCTAGGACAGATTGCATGTCAGGTCACAAAATTTCAGTAAATTTTAAAGGACTGAAATCACACTCAGTATGCCCTCTGACCACAACAGAATGATTTAAGAAATCAAAAACAGAAAATAGAAAAATTCACAAATTGTAGAAGTTAAACAATATATTTCTAAATAACCAGTGAGTCAATGAAGAAATCACAAGAGAAATCACTAGAAAACACTGACATTAATGAAAACAAAAACACAACACACCAAAATAGGAATGAAAGAAGGGATATTACTACCAACTTTACAAAAATAAAAAGGATTGTTAAGTTATGACAAATATTGTATGGCAACAAGCTGGATAAACTATTTGAAGTGAAGAAACTTCCAGAGACATATACCATCAAACTGACATGAGAAATAGAAAATCTGAAAAGACTTATAAAAAGTAAAGAGTCAGTAACTAAAAACCCACAAAAAAAGCCCAAAAACAAAGGTCTTCACTAATGTGTTCTACTAAATGTTTAACACAGATAATATCAATTCTTCAAAACCTTTTTAAAAAACTGAAAAGGAAGAAATACTTTAAATTTCATTTTATGAGCTCAGCATCACCCTAATCTTAAAACTAGAGAAAAAATTCATAAGAAACTAAAGAAATTGCTTATGAATAGACACAAAATCTCCCAACAAATGCCCTATGAATATAGATACAAAAATTTACAACAAAATACAAGCAAATAAAATCTAGTAACATTTTTTAGAACACCAAGTGGGATTTTCCAGGAATGCAAGATTGCTTCAACATGAAAATCAACCAACATAACACATCATATTAATAGAACACAGGCCAAAACCACATGTCCATATCAAAAGCTGAAATATATTTGACAAGACCTGACATGCCTTCCCATGCTAAAAATACCCAATGAACTTTGAAGAAAAGAGTACTACAGCAAAATTATCATGTAGAAAAATGTACAGCTAACATGTTTATCATACTTATATACTAGCAAAATAATCTGAAATGATGACAGTTCCATTTACAACATTAAAAAGAATAAAATTTAACAAAAAATGTAAGACTCATACACTGAAGAGTATAAAACATCATTTTAAAAATTAGAGAAATGGAAAAACATCCCATATTCATGGTGTGGAAGACTTAATACTCTTCTGATAATATTTCTCAAATGGCTTCTTTATGGGAATTAATGAGCTGATCCCAAAATTAGTATGGACATTCAGGGCACTCAGAATAGTCAGAACAATCTTGAAAAAAAAAAAAAATGAAGGGCTGACAGGTCTCAATTTAAAAACTTAGTGAAAAGCTAAGGAACTAAGTATGGTACTGACATAAGGATCATGTAATAAAATTGTGGCTCTAAAACTAAACTCATATATGTATGGACCTTTTTTATTTTGGTAAAATACATACAACATAAAATCTACCACTTCTAAGTGATTTGCCCACTAGCATTAAGCAGTCACACTATCACACAACCATCACTACTACAAAGTTCCAGAAGGTTCCATCATCTCACACTGAAACTCTATGTACTAATCAAGAGCTCCCCACTTCTGTCTTATCACCATCTTATGTCTCCAATAGTTTGACTATTTTAGGCACTTCATGGAAATAGAATTATAAAATATTCGTCCTTGGCTTCTGCCAAGGCTTCAAGACAAATCAATGGGAAAAGATGATCATTTCTATAAATGAAACAATTGTGTGTTCACAAGAGAAAGGATGAAGTTGGGTGCCTACCTAATGCAATATGTAAAAATTAACTCAAACTGGATTGAAGACCTAAATGTAGGGGCTAAAAAAATCTATCAGACTCTTGAAAGAAAGCATGGGTATAAATCTTTATGGTCTAGGATTAGACAATGGTTTCTTATGTATGTCACCTGAAGCACAAATAACCAAAACAATGGAAAAGTGAATTTCATCAGAATGAAAAACATTTTGTATATCAAGGTCAAATAACCCAAATAACAGGAGAAAAATTCTTTTAAATCATATAGGTCGAGCCAGCTCACTGCTCTGGTAAGTGGCTGTGGCCTGGCAAGCCACAGCCACCTCAGGGCAAGAACCATCAGCGTTTCTTCAGATCTACACCATGTTGGAACTTGGGACGCTGGGAAAAAAAGCAGCCAGCTCGCCACTCTGGTAAGCGCCTGTGAGCCTACCAGCATGCGGGCTAAGAATCAAATATCCATCCCATCCCATCCTCCCCCAGCAAGTGAGAGCCAGACATCTGAGCATTTCTTGTGAGTTTGACTATATGCAATATAGAAAATAAGGGAAATTTCCTTCTGCCATCTCTTTGAACACAAATATTTTTATCACTGTTTTGCTCTGTTCTGATTAATGGTATTGCTCTATTCAATAGTCTGTTATTATAAGTTCAGTATTTCCTTTGATTTTGCTGTACCTAATTGAAGGAATGCGGCGCCCTTTTCTGTCCATGCCGCGTCCTAGCCCATCCATGCCTTGTGACAATCGCTTCTCCAGGAAAAGGACGCCGCATGTGGGAATTGGGCAAGGGGATCTTGAAATGTTTTGTACTGATAATTGTAATTTGTGTAGTTCCCATGTGTATGTTTTTATGTAATGCTCAATATGAAGTCGAGGGTGGAGACTCCAGGGGGGTTGCTGGAGGCCCTCTAGATAACCCCTTTGTGAGGACTGGTTGTGAAATTTTACCTTCTGTGAGTAGTATGAGAGAGTTTATACAGAGGCTT
>PVLA01005179.1:0-154210 GCA_004027455.1 Hydrochoerus hydrochaeris | reverse complement strand
CCAAGACTTCTACCTACCTTGTCTTCCAGTAGATTTAGTGTTTCTGTTTTAATATTGAGGTCTTTGATCCATTTAGACTTTAGTTTTGTGCATGGTGATATGCATGGATCTAGTTTCAGTCTTTGGCATGTAGAGAGCCAATTTTTCCAACACCATTTATTAAAGAGACTATCCTTCTTCCAGTGGACATATTTAGCCCGTTTGTCAAATATCAGGTGGCTGAGTGTCTTTGTAGTTGTGTTTGCATCTTCTAATCTGTTCCATTGATCCTCAGGTCTATTTCTTTGCCAGTACCAAGCAGATTTGATCACTGTGGCTTTATAGTACTGTTTCAAGTCAGGAATTGAGATGCCTCCTGCCTTGTTTTTGTTGCCTAGAATTGCCTTTGCTCTTCTAGGTTTCTTCTGTTTCCAAATGAATTTTAGTAGTGTGTTCTCTAGATCTGTGAGGTATGTCAATGGTATTTTGATTGGGATTGCGTTAAATCTGTATAACAGTTTTGGGAGTATAGCCATTTTTACAATGTTGGTTCTTCCTAACCAAGAGCAAGGAATGTCCTTCCATTTTCTAATATCCTCTTCAATCTCCTTTTTCAGCATAGTATAATTTTCAGCATATAGGTCTTTTACATTTTTAGTTAGGTTGATTCCTAAGTATTTCAATTTTTTAGATGTTATTATAAAGGGCTGTATTTGTTTTGTAAAGAAGAACCCCCAAATTGCATAGACTTGAGATCCCGCACAATCTAGATCTGTCTTTGCTGATAAAGTTCCAGTTACAAAGAAACAATCTGGCATAAACTGGAAAGTCTGAGGAAATGGTGGCTAGCATTTCTTCACTTAGGAATTTTGAAACTGTTTAAATTTAATAAGTATTCAAGTCTAAACATGTTTTCTCTTAATTATCTATTTTCCAAAATTCTAGGGATTAGATAATCATCATATTAGCTAATTGTATGCTTTTGTAAATGATTACTTTATTCTTTCAATGTAGTGTTAGTAATACTAAAAAGGAAAGAGGAACTGTGATATAATAATATAGAGGTACTAGTTTGTGTACTTGTACAATTAGAAATAGTAATCAAATGAATTCATTTCAGAATGTATATTTCCTACATTGTGGATTGTGATACAGTCATTTCTGAGTTCTTTAGCAACAATTTAATTTAATTACCCATACATAATAGGTGTTCAAAAAACATTTGTTGCCCTGAAATTAAGTATATGTAGTGAATTGAATTGCATTGCTTTTAAAACTAAAAAGAAATGTTAACAAGATGTGTCAGGTTTGAAAAAGTAAACTGCCTAAATACGGTGATTTGTATGTTAATGGAAATTATAGGGCAAAATTTTATGCTTTTCTAAAATTACATAGTCATCTTTTTGCAAGTGTAATTAATAAAATATCACAAGCCTCCAGCTATAGTATTGCTGCCTGATTAAGTTAGGCATCGTGTGTGTCTCCTCTGAAAATTATACTCAAATTGTTATTTTCTGTTATTGTTGTTGATTTGATTATTCTGCTTTTGATAAGGTGGTAGATTGACCTGAAGTTACTAAAACTAAAAATATACCTGGTTTTAAACAAGACTTTATTTGCCCAGTAGTAACTCTTGTTGTATCTGAAACTCATCCTTTTCCATACCTTACTTCCTAGTGAATATCAAATTTTGCTCCAAGTGCCATCTGAGAGACAGGAGGTTAGTTCTCTCATGCTTACTCATGCATATTCTTTATAATATTGCACCCAAACATATAATACACATCATAAAGTTACTTCATAAGCAGGTATTTGTACAGAGTGAATCACCAAATGAACTCTGAACTGCATAATATAACAAGAACAGGGACCATTCTTTAGGCTGTCAGGAATTTTATACCCTTGATCTAAGAGTACTGTATCAGATTCAGCACCCAGTGATGGGTCAGTGAGAGTAGGTACATTTATTGCTGTGATCTTTGGAAAGAATAAAAAACAGAGGAAGGAAAAGCTGGACCTAGTGGCACATGCCTATAATGTCAGATACCTTGGGAGGCTGAGATGAGAGGATCACAAGTTTGTGGCCAGATTGGGCAATTTAGTAAGGCCTTGTCTAAAAATAAGGGGATGTAGGCTAGAACCATAGCATTGCTGAGCATGAGCATATGTGAGACCTAGGTTAGATCCTGCCTCTCTCTCTCTCTCTCTCTCTCTCTCTCTCTCTCTCTCTCTCTCTCTCTCTCTCTCTGTCACACAGACACTTACACACACATGCACAAAGATACACATTGATTTGAGCAAAGTCTTTAATTGCTAGTATTGACATTCCCTGTTTAACAGTTTTCCTTTCAACTGAATGTTATCGTTTTGTCTTTGGAGAAGCTTGTTTCTTTCCTGATCTTAGTCATGCAGCTAAATGAGAAAAGATCCTTGTCTCATTTTAGACCTGGTGGCTTAGTTTTGACTATACTGTTCGCTTGTCCTACCATCAGTAGCAATTGCAATACTAAGATAACTGGGACCTTTTTGTTTGGAGATCTTGTTGCTCAAAAACCTGTGTACATTGCTGATCTTACTGATGCTCCTAATGAATCTACATCAATAAAAGGTGTACTTATCAGTGAAACATAGAGCCAAAGCTGCCAGTGCATGTATGCATGTGTTAAAGATTGTCACTTTTGATAAGAGTAAAGAATAATTGCTAAGAACAACACAGTCCTCTGTAAAACAGATGATAGTGAACTGTTTTGAGCTACTGAACCCACACATATCTGAACAAATAAGACTCTAATGGTTTTGTGAGATAAAAGGTTGAATAAAAGTAATTTGGCTGCATTCCTAAGTCTGCAATTCCGTTAGGCCGGTTCAGATACTCTCCAGGAAGCAGACACTGAGGTCAGAATTTGGGTCAAAGCCTTTTAATTGTGAGCCTCCATGTTGCCTCTGGGCTTGGGTCAATAACCTGAAAGGGCCTGTCTGTGGGTCTGGACAGAGTATATTACAGGGGCTCAGGTGGCCTCTGGTCTTTTCTAATACCCAATTGTAAGAAGCAGATTATCTGCTTTGCAGATTATCTGATCTTCCATCATCAGCTTTCCCATTGGGCTTTAAGTGGCCAAGGATGGGCCTGAAATGGGAGATGCAGGAAGTTAGGTACAGTGGGCTCAGTGTGATCCCATTACAAATACAAATATGAATCAATCAGTCCTTTAACTGCTTTGTTAAAGGATTTTAGTTTGATTTGGTTTGGTATTTTCTCTTTCTTCTTCTGCATTCTCTAGTTGCCTAAGCCTTGTTATTCTCTTCTTGAAATCTTTAGACATCAGACATGTCATGAAATCTATGCAAAATGTAATGACCCAGACACCTTTCTTTCTTTCATGAATGTAGGTATACCATTACAAAGTAAGCTATTGCCTGGAAATTCATGAAGTCATTCTCATCTAGGCTGTCTTGGTGTCCTAGTGATCTTAGTTGATAATGTTGTGTTTTGGTCAAGGAATCTATGGTTAGATCAAAAGGAAAGTGTTGTGCATGTGAGTCATAGTTTCCATGGATTAGGTAATAAGAACTATATTGTGCATTATGTTTTTGTTAAATACCAGTCTGTTAACATCATTCCCCCATGTTACAAGGGAAAAAAGTAACAGAGACATAGACAGAGATGAGAGATTATAATCTTTTCTAAGACTAAACAAGTAGTATCCCTGTTAAAATTGTTGATAAGTGGACTCATGTCCCTTTTTGGTATAAGAAAACATCCCTACATGCTTAAAAGTGATGTGGCGCACTTCTAAATGCTGATCTTTGTTCCCATCATAGATCATGCCTCCCTCTCAAAGTGTGCTTCCAAAGCCAGTCTTTTCCCTCTAAAACACACACTCTTTCCTGTGTTCCATCAAAAACCATCAGCCCTTGCATAAATGCTCTAAGAATAAAGAGAGCATTGATTAGTGCCAGTAAATAAGAATTTGGGGTTTCAATAACCCCTTCACTTATCTCTTTTTTAATAAATCAAATTTGACAACTTGGTTTTTATATTAGTAGCAATCTTACTTATAAAAACCTATGAATTTTGAGTTTTGTTGGCTATTTTGAAGACATTATTCAACAGACATCGCTTACACCTCCTTTGTATCAGACACTGTTCTGATTCCATGGGACTCATGGATTAATAGTATAGACTTCAATCTCTGCCATTGTAGAATTTATACTTTTGATATTGTGATATAATAAATATGTATTTGGACTCAGCCTATATTTCTGGCACAGGGCTCCTAAAACTTTTTATAAATAGGGTATCTAAGAGAATCTTTTGTTTTGATGTTTAGTCTTTTTTCCTGAGTACCTGAACAGACCTTTTTTCCTGGGTGATAGAAGTGTCTTTTGTCCAAATTAAGTCACTCCTAGGTAGCAGATTCCATAGCCTCTGGAGGACAGCTAGTTGCCATGGGAACCAATCGTGTTATTAGAGGATTGGGACTTTGCTCCTCACCCCAGACTTCCCAAATTTGGAGAGGGGCTTAAGGTTGAGTTGGTCACCCTTTGTCAGTATTGCCAGTCAGTCCTGCCTGTCCATAAAAATTCAAAAACACAGGGTTCAGAGAGCTTCTGGGTAGCTGACCGCACAGAATTTTCTGAAGAGGGCTAGAATCTCTGCAGCCCTCCTATTGTATTGTTCTAAGTGCCTATCTCCCTCCACCTGTTTATTTCAGTCCATTGTAATATCATTTAGAGTAAATGCATAACCATAAGTGTTTCCTTGAGTTCTGTGAGATGCTTTAGCAAATTAACCAAACCTGAGGAGGAGTCATGGCTCCTCATTGATAGCTAGGAGGTCATAACTACAGATCACCACCAAGGACTTGGAATTAGCATCTGCTGTGGAGGATGGTTTCCTAAAGCTGAGTTCTTCGCCAGTGGCTGCTTCTGCTATCTTCAAGTAGTTGGTGTAGGGATTGAATTGGATTAACAGACACCCAGTTGGTGTCCACTGGAAAAATGCTTGATATTTAAGGGAAAAAAATCCCCACACCTCTGATGTCAAAAGTGTTGTGTTGGGTGAAAGTAAAAAACACACCTGGATTTTTCTTAGCCCAACATCATTTTGGGGGAAGAGAGACAGTGAACAAAGTAAATAAGTAAATTTCAGGTAGGCAACAGGAAATAAACAGTTAAGAAAACAGCAGAAAGGAAAAATTAGGTTAAAGGTTGTAGGTAGATGTACTGGGTTTTGGTAAGGAGGTGGTCCTTAGGTTAACCTCATTAAGTTAATGACCTAAATTAACCTTTAATTAAGTCAAGTGGTCAAGTTAACCTCATTTAGGAGCAACAAAAACCATGAGAACCGTGAGGGAGGTAGGCAGAAGGATTTCTGTGAAAGAACATTCCAGGCAATGGGAACAGCAGATACAAAGACAAGATCTTAGAGATTGTAACCAAATTGCTTTTTCCCAAATCAGTCTTTCATTATTAAACTCCTGTCTTTACTATTTGTTTTTGATATGATTTAACAATGTTAGAATCAGGTGGTTTCTCTGAATCTTCCTGTGTCTCTAGAAATGATAGCACACTGTTTTCTAACATCCGAGACATCATTTTAAGGGTCTTGCGTCATGTGAAGTGCATAAATTAGAGTATTTGTTAAACAACATAAAAATGGTTTTATGTCTTAAAACAAATTTGGTTACTGTGGGAATCTGAACTACCGTGCCCAACTTTTTATAGCAGCTGCATCCAGAATAGTATTTTTAAAATGGAAAGGAAACCATTTTAAGATGGCTCTGTGCTAGGTCCTTCCTGTAGATTATCTTCTGTAATCACTACAATATCTCTGTGAGGTGTTACCATCTCCATTTTGTGTAGCATTCAGAGAGGTTAAATAATTTTCCCAAAGCTTCAAAATAGAAAATAGAGAAGCCAGAACCAAACCAGGTCCAATTGAATCTGAGGCCAATGAATAGAACCACAGTTTACCCGTTTTCCTAGAAGGAACTGTATGGTAATTTTTGTTTTATGTATTTTTTTCCCTTTCAGTGGTAGAATAGTACATGAGTACGTGCTATTGATTTTGCTATCTGAATATTTGTCCAATGTATGCACATTTCCCTATCTTCTCCACCAGGATAGTCCTTCAGTCAGCACCTCATAAACTTTTGAGTTGCTTGGCTTTTAGTCTGAATTTTTTTTTTTTTTTTTTTTTGGTATTGGAAATCAAACTCAGGACCTTGTGCTTGCCAGACAGGTGTGGTGCTGCAGAGCTGTATCCCCAGCCACAGTCGGAGCAATTTTTAACATAAAGCAACAGCTGTATATTAAAACAACTTGGCTGATTTCACGAACATGCTGATATGCCACAAAGAAGAGTGAAATCATGTCATTTATAGGCAAATGTAAATAAATAATTAAAAGAGAGAGGACAGGAAATCAGGAGGTAGACTTCTGAAGATAGGAAAGGGATGGGGTAGGGTATAAGGAAAGGGAAGAGAGGGCAAAAAAAACTCAGATTGATTAAGATATATTAAATGCAGGTGGCATCGTTCTAAGCTAAACCACATCATCATGTAACATTAACATGAACTAAAAAACCAAAAAAAAATAGACCTTGCTGATGTGTTGGCCCCATTGCAGACCAATTAAATTAGAATCCTGGTATGGAAAACTTGGACAGTGTCATTTTTTAAAAACTCCCTGGGTGATTCTGACGTTTACTGAAAACTGTAAGCTGTTGCTGACGTACTGTAATTTGACTTCAGAGTTTCTGACTTTACAACAGGTGAAAGCAGCGCCATTTGGTAGAGATCAGACTTTGAATTTGGACCTCTCCCTAGGCTAGTAATGGTGCTGTAGGATGCTCTTGAAACCCTGAGCAGCAGCAGTAAGGTGCAGCTCCCTGGTGGCCATGTGATCAGGAGGGGATACCATGCTAAACTGTGGCCTTCATAGCTTAGATGAAGTCCATACATTCCATGACATATTCAGTTTATGATGGGTTTATCAGAACATAACTCCTGTGTAAGCTGAGGACCCTGTTGTAAAGCATTTGATAACGTACATTTTACCACTGAAACCTCTTGGAAGCTTCTCATTACTTTCAGGATAAGTTCCAAATTTACCATGGCAGTTTTTGGCCTGGTCCCTGTGCTTATCTCACCAGTCCTTGTGCAATATTTGTATCTTGCCCTAACTTTGTATTTATTTGTAAATCACATAAGATTACTTTTGTATTATAACATCATAGATGTTTATTTGCATATCTAATCAAGCTTTTGCTTAAAAATGTTCTTCCTTTGGGCTAGGGGTGTTGGTAGAGTGCCTGCTTCGTGTATACAACTTCCTGGGTTCTAGCCACAGAGCTAGACAAAAAAAAGAAAAGAAAAAAATGATTAAAAATGTTCTTCTTCTTTGGCTAGGTATTCCTGTATTATACCATCCAACAAAGCTTTAGATTGCCAAAAAAACATAAATGATTTTAATCAAATGAACCATTATATTTTGAAGCAATACAGCTCTCCATTATAGTGATAGATATTCTTTAAAACAGATTTACTGAAAGAACAATCAGATTCTGATAAATCAAAATTTAACTCTTCCTAGTAATAATGTACTCTTGGTGAATTAGTTGGATTCCTTGTCTCATAATTTACATAGCTAAATGTAACTGATGAGATAATAAATAATGGTGTGATTGCTATTTACTATTATTTTGGCAGTGTGTGATGTTTAATCCAAAAGAGGTATTTTCTAATGTTTGATGAAACTTTAGCTTGCTGCTGTGTTGTTCTCTTGGTTGTTCTGCTGTTTTGGTAGAAGTCTCTCCTTCACACACCTGAAGTGAAATATTACTTCTGATAAGATCCTAAAAGACAAATGGTAGAATGAGAAATACCACTCTAGTACCCACACTTACTGAATTTCCTTTGCGTGAGTCATCCCCCTTAACTGTCTCACTGCTCTACTACTAGGTCTCTATTAATAGTACCAAAAAATATCTATTATGAATGAGGCCCTGTACATATATGTGATCTCTATTTAATCTTCGGTGCAGCCTGTGGTTTAGGCACTGTTGCCTACACAAAACACTTCAATCAAGTGAAGCCCTATGCAGGCAGGTTGCCTACCCTAGATCAGCTGTGGACCACAGCAGAGCTGTGATCTAGTCAGGTGGACCAACTCTAGTGATGCTCTCGGTTCCTTCGCTCTGCTGCCTCTGGAGATGCTGTGTTCTTCTTACAGTTCAGCCCTTTTCTCATGGTGCCCTCTTTGCTAACATCCCTTTAGTTCCCGTTCCTTTCCATGGAAGTTCACTTGTTCCACAAGGGATATCTTCAGCCCTTCTTTCATTATTTTTAGACCCACTGAATTGTTCTTGACCTTGTGTACAAAGAGGAAATGCAACTAATATTTATTAAATATCAAGGACAACCTGCAAGGTAAATAATATTATGTCAGCATTATATGTTGGTAAAAAGAAAGTTCAAGAGAGTGAATATCTTTTCCTGGAGTCCCTCAACATACAGAGAAAGCAGATTTGGACCCTACTGTGTTTAACTCCCCAGCTCTTTCCCCTCTAACACATTGTTCTGCTTGGTGACTTGTTCCTGTTGTATCACAGTACATGTCACAGTGTGAGACACTGAATTATGAGTTTCTCAGAGAAGAGAAACTATGAGTTTTAACAAGAAGCTACAAAAGTTGTGTGTGTGTGTAGCAAAATAGAAGGTAGATAAATAGGCAGTAGGGAGATCTTTTTCAAATGAATAAGAGAAGGAGAGATGGAGGGAGGGGAAGGAAAAGGTTTTTTAAAAAAAGAATCAAAGGTGGAAAATGATGAAAATGGAGCTTTTGCAAATGGGAAACGGACCAAGAGTTGGAAGGAGCAGAGGGGGAGAAGAGGAGTAAGGGACCAAAAAAAAAAAGATGTATTATGTATATGAACCCATGAAAAATGTAACCATTATGTGCTGCAAACATGTACTAATAAAAAATAAAAAATTGTAAACACGAGGAAAACAATGCTGAGTTAGGATTCCCTAAAGGCAAGAGCTATATCCATCTTTGAAGCAATAGTTCCAGAAAAGTGCTCTGGAAAGTGTTTCATGAGTGAATTTTGAAACGCAGATGTGGAGAATTCTTATGGTGCTCTTAGGCACACACTTGGCAAGTGTGGCTAACTGTACTTTCTCTTTCTTCAGAATGTACAAATTACCTCTCAAGTTATCAGGAAAATACCAGATTCACCTCTTAGGTTAATTACTCTATCTTACCTCTCCAGCCATGATGTAATATAATTTTTTTTTAGTGAACTCTGTGGAAAGATTAGTAAGAGAGACTAAAAGAATAAGAAGGCAGAAGGCATAGAAAGTAGTGAGAGATGGTTTAAAATAATTTTTATTTGTATGAAGCCAAGTTTCCCTCTATTTAAAGAGTTTCTAAGCTCTGTGGGGGAAGATACTGAAGTTTGAATGTTGGTATTGGTTTTGCATACTTGAGAGCCCGATATCCTTTTCTTTATGCCCTATAGTTTAACAGAGAAACACTGACAATTCTGATTTGACCTTCAGTGCCATACCAATCTGCTTGGGGAACTCCCTGTAGGAATATAAGCTGACACTACCTTGCCTGGACTTCTTTCAATCAATAACGTGGCAAAGAACATGTGATAGGAACAGGCAGACCTATAAGGAACAAAGCAGCTCTCTGGGTACACGTGGAAGAATAAAGGGACGGATTTAGATTTTGAAGGGAAATCAAGGGGAGAAACAATAGCCAAATATGAATGCATGGACAATTAATTTTAACTTTTTTTCTGAAGGACGATTTCTTTTGTATTACTTGTATTCAGAAGAGAATGATCAAGTTGTTCTAAGCCTAAAAAGACTTTATGACTGAGTCTTAGAACAGTCTTCTTGGGAGCATGCATTTTTGTGACTGTAAAATTCTACAGCTACAAAATTGTGTTAATTTGACCAGAATTATTAGCCATATTATAACAAATAACTGCCATAAGTAATTCTCTATCATGTTCTGTGACTTTATTTTAATTGACTTTTCAGCTTACTTGATTTTTGTTTGTTCTGACACATATTTATTAAGTGGCTGAAGAAAATTGTTTTAAAAATTATTTTTCATGTTTTTATCTTGTTTAAATTGTTGGGTTAATGTGGCATTGGTGGTTCAGTGGTAAATTGTTGGGTTAACGGTTTTTCTTCAGAATTTCAATTTTTTTTATTACCAGATTCAATCTTGCTGATTTAGCTTTTTTGGTGTACTAATGGCATTATTGTCCACGTCAGCAGTCTATACAATTAGGTTGTATGCTTAGTAGTATCATTTGATGTTTCACAAAGATTTGAAAGTCAAAACTGAATATGATTGATTGCTACAACATGTATTAATATTAGGATTCCAGAGCTGTGTTAGAGAATAAATCATTCTCTGTAATAACAAAGATAATACCTCTAACATTACTCATTTTATGTTCTATCAGTAACCAGGCTTTAGGAATAAGGCTGTCTGCTGTACAACCCTCATATTATATGAATCACAAGTTGAAAGTTCCTAGAAACATCATTTATGGTAGTAAAATTTGCCTGTCAATATTGCCGGTAAAAACATACTCAAAGAAAGATCACCCTCTTTCCTTTATCCCTTTGTTTTTTTTTTCTGTGTATTTTTCTTGACCCCTGATGTTAAAAATGAAACTGTTCTGTGATGCTTAAATATGTTGGTTCATAAAGACACTACTAATAAGGTTAACCAACACTTTTGAAAGTTACTAATAGCCAAGTACTGTACTATGCAGTTAGCACATAGGATTTCATTTGAGCCTCAATGAAAGAGGGCAGAACTGTTGGCCATTGCCATTTATTGAGGAAATTGCAGCCCAGAGAGATAAACCTATTTCCTTAAGGTCATAAAGACGAGATCTGAATCCAAGATATCCATGTCCATTATGTGGGCTTTCTGCTAAAGGAATATATACAACGTGTTGTCCCTGTCCTCAGTGGCTTGTGCTCATTTTGGTGCAATTAATGGTGACTAGTGAGTTATAATGGAAGACAGACTAGTAAGTAGCAGAATCAGCACCTGTGATAGGTGCTGCTGGTATTCAGTAGAAATCAAAGACCAATCTGGACCAGGTAGCTCTCAGAATAACTTGTCATTATTTACTTGCAACTGAGATACTTTAAAAGCTTTAGAATTCACAAACACTGAATGTTAACATTGGAAGCACTTTTGTTGACTACAGTACCTTAGTTTTTACAGATGACTCTAAATAGTGGTAGAAGCTCTCTTACTGTTTCCAATTTACTCCCAAATTATTTTGAAAATTTACACTTTGGGGGAAACTCTATTTGTAGAACTTTCACCTGTGACATAAATTAAATATATTATTGACAAAAATATGTTAAGCAATTCTACTTTAGTATCTCATGGATTTATCAAGGAAAGAGGGCAGAAGGAGCACATACTATATTCTTTTATAATTTTTCAGTCATACTCCCTTAAAATTTTAGGCTGGACAAAATTCTTTGTTTTCCTTACATAATTAAGTCAATGTGGGGTTACTACCTTTGTAAAAATAACAGTTTGCCAATTTAGTGTCAAAGTCTGATGTGGGTTAATTTCTCATGATTTGTTGTCAGCAGCTTTTGAGAGTTTTAACCGTTCTGGCTCAGGAAAGCTCCCTTGCAGTACCATTGACAGAGCATTTGTACCGTTAAGCCTTCAAACTCTTACTCAGCTGTCAACACATGGGCACTTTCTGCAGCCAGATCCTCTCATGCTGTGCACTGCCTGCAGCTTGCCGGAAGCTCAACTTTGACTAAAAGGGTTGATTTTCCATCTCTTACCCTTGTTCTCATTTAGTGCTAAAACCTGCTTAAAGTCCTCCTTTTATTCTGAAAAGTACACATGCATGTGTCATCTCTTACACCATTCTGATGTGGAGGGAAGGGGCTCCAAAGAAATGCTAGACATCTTAACGAATAATTGATTAGAAAGGAATCTGGCAGTGTTAATTGTGAGCTGAAGTCTAATGAATGCCGGAACAGAGCTTTCTGCATCTTTCCAAATTTTAGGAAGTTTTTAGTGCTGAGCAAGAGGAGCAGTATGCTGAAGTGAAATTTAAATACAGGGTTTTTTTTTTTCTTTTTTAAGCCATGATAGTTTTTAAGTTGCTTTTGTTACTTGCTACAGCTCTTCAATAAAAGGCTCTTTTTTTGGCTGTGCATTAGTATTTTATGATGGTTTTGGGTTATTTTTAGTATGTGTTTGCCTGTAGCCACTCTGTGGACAGATATACACATGTATTTATTTATTTATCTTGAATACCAGCCAGATAGGTTGGATAGATGAGCCTAAGGAACTAGTGAATTAAGAGAAACATGCAAGTTAGGTAAAATGATGAATTCCCCAGGTGAGCAAAATGAAGCAAAAAGTTTCATTTGTGGAGGCTCCATTTGCGTTTTCAGTGATTCTCCTCAAGAAAAATTCAACTGGAAAAGAATTCAACTTTTATACATTTATTTTTATTTTAAAGAGAAAAAACAATCAAAAAAACAGTGGTACAACATTTCAAAACAAGATAGTTGGAGAGTGACAAAGGTTAATACATTTTGTATTGTTATCTTCAAAGTAGTTACTCATATTATGAGATACAGGCATGAAAAATTGATCAAACAATATAGGCACAAACCCTTCTTTTCAAGTTGTATTACATGGAAAACAGTACAAATAATTTTCAAGCAGAACTGGCATTTAGTGTCTCCACTGAAAAAGATTTCACAGACAGTTGGGGTATTGTGGGTCTGCACTATCTAATATATTATAAGTAACCACATGTGGCTAATTAAATTTAAATTCAAATTAATTGAAAAATTAAATAAAATTGAAAATGTCATTTCTTAGTTGTACCAGCTACCTTTTAAGGCTTCATAGCTGCATGTGGCAGTGGTTGTTGTACCAAACACTTCAAATGACGCAGCATTTCACTAAAACATTGTGCTGACCAATACTGTAATAGGAAGAAACCAATAAAAATACTTCTTTGCTTTGTCTTGTTCTGTTTGATTTTGTTTTGCTGTTTTGTTCTGTTTCAGATTTTAGTTATAGTTTTAAAAAATTCCTTTATGGAAGTAGGGAATATATAACTGTTAGAAAATATTAATATGAGAATTTTGTTATTCATCTTCATACCGTACCATTACGGTATCTGACAGCACTCAGGTCTATAAATACATTATTCCAGGAGCTTGGGAACTAAAATGCTTTGTCAATGAGGCAAACTGTGTTTTTAGTTTAAACAGCAAAATGTCTTGCTGTAAATTGGGCAGAAGAGAAGAAAATCTGAGTTAGAAGTAAAACTTTCTTTTCTCCCAATGATTTTTTTATCCCAAGAACATTTTCAACACAGGTTATTTTTTGTCTTCTGTGTGATAAGGGGTTAAGAAAGCAATTTCTTTCCACTGAAGTGAGAATAAATTTTTATATTTTCTAAGGCTGTTTTACTGTAAAAATAGTATATGTCCATTATATAAAATTTATGAAATATACAAAAACATAGACAAGATACAATTCATTAGAAATTCTGTTAGCACCTACTACTTTTAACGTGCATTTTCTAGTCTTTAAGAATTATAAAAATATTGATGACAGATAACACTGGCAGCAAGATGTGGCTTAATGTGTGCGGTGAACTCTCCATTCATTTTATCATTTAATACTTACTGCGGCTTCATGCAGAGAGAATTCCAGGTCTTTACACTTCTTTTCCATATTTGGAAACCAAGAAACTCTGGAAACCAAGAGCAAAACCAGATATGTTTGACTGAGGGCAGTATCTGACCTGAAATGACACGAAACTGTCCTTATTCTTTATTTTTATCACGAAGTATGAGTGTGAATAGCATACATTTCATGGCAGAATATAATGTATTTGATTATGGAGTTCTTCCCCAGACCCTACTGGCATGATTCCTTAGCATGTATGCCCTACACATACGTATGCCCTTTTAAAACTCTGACAGATTTGAAACTTAGCAGGTACCTAGAGTGCAGACTTCTGTTGAAGAGAACAAAATTACATTAAGTAACTTGCCCAAATCCTCCTGCTGAGTAGGAACTGAGCCAAAACTCAGAAAAGACTTGTTTGACTCCAGAATGTGAGTATCTAATGCATTGTTTTGAGTAAAGTTGAAGAACAGTAAATATGTAACTATAATTTCTAGGTCCTGAGCAGAATTTTGAATGTTAATAACTAGGTAACCATCACTCCCTTCTTTTACTATTAAATGTGTTAATTTTAAACGTAATACGTAATCATCAATAGTAACTTACTGAACTTTTGGGCTTCAATTCAATTATTTAAGACCAACCCTCTCTTAACTGGGCTTTTAAGTAGAGCTAAACATTTTTAAAGTAGAGTGCAGGTATAAAGTAAGTTGCTACCAATTGTGATGTTTTAATATCTTGATGTATGCTTTGTGAGTTTTTTTAATTACATGTATGATTTTTACCATATTACAAGTTAGGTATCCAGATAAAAATTAAAAATTCACTGAATCTGACACTGTGTGAGTGCTCACTCTTCCTCAAAGTCAAAATAACCATGAAAAGTAAATGTTTTGAACCAATTCATGACATCAAAGCATCCCCAATAGTGCTACTAAAACACTCGTGAAGAAGATTTCCAGAACTGTTTCAGAAAGTAGCAAGAATGATGGGATAGAATGCTCAAAGTTATGAGGCATAGTTTGAAAGGGATTAATGGCAGTATGCGTTTCACTGTAATCATTTTTTAAATTTAAATATTCCCTGTTTTTCAGTCAGACTTGTGTTTGTGCTCCGTGTTTGTATAAATAAATATAAGGTGGAGTTTTGCTTTGTACTTTTGTTCTAGGAATGTAAAAGATACAATTAATGAACAATACATTTTGAAACTGTAGTAATGTGATCTTTATGTGTAGTAGTCAGAGTTAGAATTAGAGATTCCTTTGATACTTTGCTCAGTTCAAGAGCTCCTGACTTAAATTGCTGCTCAGCACTGGCCCTCTGCTTTTTGGGTGGTCTGTCTCTGTAGGTACTCGCCAGTGAGAGAGAAAGGGGATGGAAGAGGCTTCACTGTGTGTTGGCCCTCGCACACACACCCTAGCTGTGCGCTGTTCTGAACGTAGAAAACCAAACAAAAATCAGCAACCCAATTCTTTTCATTGCTTTGTTTTGGTTGCCCCATTTTAGTTGATTCTATAAAATAATTCTCTTATATCCTTCCAAATTCATTCTGCTCCTGTACAGAGCATAGGACATTCTTTGAGATCAACACCCAAGTTTCTGCCCACCAGCAAATATCTTGTCCTGTGTTTGTTATTGGCCCTTTTCATAAATGCAGTCATCCTCAGTGTACCAAATTAATATTTATAATGGACCAACAAGGTGTGAGACATAATTATACTTGGCAGTATTGAAAATGTAAAAAGATAGCTAATTTTGAAAAACAATGATCGGTTTCATGGCAGTGGTAATAGTAGTAACATCAGCAGCAACAGTAGCATGATGTTTTCTCTGTTTCCATTCTAATACTTGACATAAACTTATCTAATCCTTGTATCAATCCAAAGAGGTAGGTATAACCATTATTGCCCTTTTACACATGAAGTTGCTGAGGTAATAAGTTTTAATCATTTTCTGAGGTCATAACTGGCAAATAAATGGAAGAGCTAGAATTTGAGCACAGGTAATCTGTCTAGACTGGAGGTATGGAGTCTAGGAGGCTGGTACAGTGAGTAACTGAAGAGAAAAAGAACAGTACCTCAGAGAAGGTGGTAGAAGCAGGAAGCAAATATATATTATAAAGTTACTTAAAATAAGAGTCTTTGGGGGTGATCTGGAAGTAGCAGTTGAGATGGAAAGGAGTTAAGGCTACCTCCTAGATTTTTAGTTTTGCACCACTGGGTAGATGCAGAAAAAAACTAGAAATACAAACCCAACTCTAATGCACACTTGTGGAGCCTCAACTCTGCTAGGTAGTCCGTAATGAAGTGGGACTAGAAATACTTCTGACATTCAGACTAGCACTTTTTTCCACTAAGACATACAAATTCCAGAAGCACACACCATGTCTAAGAAAATCAAATTATAAGATATATATCTTTTTGTAGATTGCCCTAGGGCACTGAATGTATATTCAATAATAAGAAGTCTTCTGATTCTGTATAACTGTCATATCTATAATAAACCTTAGCTAATAAATCGAGTATTTCATATATTTACAAGGAGAATGGTTAATTTTTTAAAAAGACATGATATACTTCCTTCTTAAATGAATCTTAAAAAGAGTCCAGCCATGCATAACTGTTTTACTACATGAGCTACTCTATTGGATGTAAGCAGAAAGCAGTATTATATTCACTCATTACCATCCCTTTACACTTGTTCCATAATGCACTCCTTTCATTTCTGGTTAAAATTTCAGAATGAACCTATAATTTTTTAAGTCATTTTCAGGTGCTGAAATGAAAACAGGTATAGAAGAAAACAGGAGAGCATCTTAAGTCACAAAAGCACAGCTATATATGAAAATACTGATCAACCAGACTTTAGTATAATTAAAAACATCTGTTATCAAAAGCTACTATTGAGAGAGTAAAAAACATGCCACAGGACTCAAGAAAATTTTTAGAATACCCACATCCTTTTCCAAATCTTTGTCAAAGGATCCATATCCAAACTATGCATGCAAATTAATAAAATGATGACACAATTTTAAAAATGGGAAGATTTGAATAGACATTTTTTTGAAAGATGATTTCCAAATGTTCATTAAGCAGATGAAAAAGTGCTCATAAGCTAACAGAAAAACCCAAATTAAAGCTACAGTGGGACACTACTATACATGCACCACAATAGCTAAAATTTACAGAGATTATCAGTGACAGGTATTAATGCAGATGCCTAATAACTGGAATCCTCATACACTGCTGGTGAAAATGAGTGGAAAATGGTTCAGGTACTTTGGGAACCTGTTAATATCTACTAATGATAAGCATATGCCTGTCTGTGACTTAGCAATTCTACTCTCAGGTATATTCCCAACAAATAAGCATGTATATCCACCAAAAGCCAAATTCAAGAATATTAATAGCAGCTTTTTTTCAAAACCCAAAGTGGAAAAAAAACTCAAAAGTCCTTAATAAGGAGAAAGGATAAATAAATGATAATTTATTCATACAGTAGAATACAAAGTAGGAATGAAAGAGATGAGCTAATATCTTCCACAATAACATGACTGTCTTTCATTGACTTAATAATGAACATAGAAACTAGACACAGAAAGAGTTCAAACATATGATTGCATGTATATAAAGTTCAAGATAAAAAAAAATTAACCCATGATGATCAAAGTCAAGTACCTTTGGCAGGATGGCTGTTGACTGATTGGAAGTAAATACAAGGGATTCTTCTGAATTAGTAGAGTATTTTTAATTGGGTGCCTTATCCAGTGCATCAGTCGGTTTTCCCATTGTTGGGACACAGTACCAGATGCCCACAACTTAAACAGGAGAGTTTTAAATTGGCTTATGGTTCAGGAGATTCAGTCCATGGTTAGTTGGCTCCAGGGCAGAAACATCATGGTGAAAGGGCAGTGGTGGAGGAAAGGTACACACCTCATGGCAATCAAGAAGTCATTAAAGAAGGAAGGAGCCATGGAGGGAGATGTACCCTCAAAGGAACAACAGTAACATACCTCTTCCAACCAGGTCCCACTTCCTAACAGTACAGTTAGCTATGGACTCATCAGTGGATCAGTCTACTGGTGAGTATAGTGCCTCTACCACCAGTCACCTTCCAAAAGTCCTATCTCTGAACATATGAAGCTTCAGGGAACATTTTAAGTCTAACCCATAACATCCTAGGTGTGTGTAAAGATGCATGAGACTTAATATGTAAAGTTTTATACTGAAGTTATACTTCAGTAAACAAAAAAAGCCTAGTTCAGTCCAATGGAAGAACTTCACTCTCTCATGCAATTAAAATCTTGTCCCCTTTCTTCCCTTCTGCTAACTCACAATCAGTAGTCTGCAGTAAGGAAAAAGAATTGTAGTAAGTTTCTTTTCTCTTCCTTGGTGTGTTTCTTTTCCCATTCTTGAGCCACTGTCTTTGTCTTTCTAGAATCAGGTATATGGGAGAAACCAGGAATTAAAGACAAATGGGGCAAAGTTTTGTACATTTTGAGTTATAGTCAGGCTCTGATGCTCTCTGCTTCTGCAGATGGAGTTCTGGTCAGGAAGACTCAAGTACACTTCTCTCACTGTGTTACTTGACTGCTGGGAAAACTGACCTCTCTTTACCTGACCAGTGGTGAACTCATATTTCTCTCATTGTAGCCACTTTCTCCTTTTCCTTTTGAGTCTTTTAGCTTTAGTCTTCTCTAAGAAGGAACCAAGTCCCAGTCCTTAGTGTTTGCCTTCTATCTTCCTCAAATACCAAGTGGTTCCAAATTCTGCAAGTGTTTCTTGGAAGCCCCCATCACTTAACCACCTTGGAGAGGAGATTGGATACATATACTCCAAAGCACTTCTGACCAAACAAGTAATTTCACCAATCTTACGTTTTGTGTATAGCTAGGAAGTGGCTAATGGTAGAGCAAAGTTACTATTTTAAGCTGTATGGCAAATGAATGGTTCTGTATAAAAAGAAAGTAATCATTTATCTCTCTCCTTTCTCCACTAATTACATGAAGCTTTTCTGAATGCAATGAAACTTTCTGGAGTACTAAATAAACACAATGAGGTTACTTTTGTTCTTTAAATGTTTCACTGCAAAAATATTTCAGGTAGAAAGTGAAGACTGAGAAATACAAGTTTATCAGGCACACATATGCACATATAATTCTATACACAAAGGTTACTGGAACCTCCTGAGTGGTCATAAATTACTCTGTGAATCTCTGTTTCCATATCTATATTGCCTACTGTATATCATTGGCATAAGAATGAAATTGTATCTGTCCATAAATATGCACATGTGCATACATTCACATAGTACAGTGTGTTTATTCTCGGAACAAAGTGCACATTAGTGATAGTTCCTTTCTTCTTTCTTCCAGGGTGATGTGACCTCTCATTCCCTTTCTTCATGTAAAGCAACTGTCTTTAGTTATATGCCATGGGTAGAATAGAGAGGGACAGAGGTAAAGGATGCATTATAAATGTGTGTCATTTCTTGGCATATTTATTCTTGCAAACTCTTAATCTGGGTATGCAATATTTGAATGAAAATCAGCTTTAAACTTGGAGTTTACTGCTCTAAAATCTAAATTCAAACTCCATTCCATGACTTTTAGCCACTTGTTTATTCAGCAGATTTGTAGAAAGTTTACTTTGTTCTAGACCCTGTGGTAGAAACTGAGAAGAGAGGGAATGCAAATGAGATCCCTTGCATGGCTTAGTTGGGGGCAATGGTGGGACAACCATGAGAGAAACAGGTGATAAGCAAACAAACAGAACATCAAGTGGTAAGTTTTATCAACAGAAAGTACAGTAAGGAATTGGAAGGTGGTAGGGAAAGGATGATAGGAAACAGGGACTGGGGAGAATGTTCTAAATAAACTGGCCAAGGAGTCTTGTAAAAGACTTGAATAAAGTCAGGAAGAAAGATCTAAGGGAAGATGGTAAAAGAGAAGAGTGCAATATTCCTAGAGGCCAAACAAGGTTTTTCAAGAAGGAGGAAGTCTAAACTTGTGGAATAAGATCTCTCAGGAGCCCTGTGACCCTTGGACAAGTTGTTTACTTTTTGGAATGATAGTGATACATTTTCAAGAATTGAGATAATTCATGTAAAGTACATTTCACATAGTGAAAACCTAACTAAAGATTTTCTTCACATTTCATGTATATAATAAAATATGAATTTAAAATTCATAATAAAAGATTTTAGCTGGTCTCAAGTTTCTGAGTTTGCAAAGTGTTTAATTAACTATATATGTAAGCCAAACTTAGAAATTAATAAATTAAACTATAGAAGTTGTAGAACTGTAGTCCTGTTTTTTAAAATGTGCTATAGTAGTAGCAAGTGACTAATTTGTTATGTTGTGAGTCTACAGAGATTGTCATGTGTTTAAATATGCTGGAATTTTCCATATACCATTTGTTTAAACCATTTATCTAACCAAATAGATACAAAACCATTTGTTTAAAAAGTGACAAATGAGAAAATCAAATATTTCAGCATTCACTGAGGTCTGTTTTGCTTAGTTATATTTCCTGTGAATGATCAGCACATTATACTCCTTTGAAATATAAGAAATAAGGGAATTGATTTGGTTCTTATCTGTTTTAGGCATTTCCTAATGTCTTACAGCTGATTTTTAAATATGATTTCAATTTTACAAATTTGGCTATACAGTATGGTATGTGACCTAACCTGTATAGTAATAACAAAATGCAACTACTCCGCACTCTTTAAAGTCATATAAAATTATGATATCTTTGGCTCCATCACACTAAATTATTTTATAAAATTCAGACGTTATCAGTTTTACCCAGAAAGTATTGTAAAATGAAGATATGCATTCAAGAACATGTAGTACCAGAACATTTATGTAAATTTAAATGTGTTTTTATATATTGTAGTTTTCTCCAGAAAGAGGCTGTATTCTTTATGCAAACATGAGTCTTAGATGTTTAAAAGCATGTCAGATGCCTTATATGAAAAGAAATAAAGTCATTTTACTTAAATTGAATCATTTTCCCAGATTTTCTCAGGTACATTTATGTAGGTACTGAGAAGGAACAAGAATTCTTTTTCATGTTTAAATACACAACAGACCAGCTGCTACCCCAGCTATCCACTAGAGAAAGGGGGAAAACTAAATTTCCGTGGCAATGTATAGAACTAAATTTATTGAAATCCCAGTGAAAGCCTTTGCTCTACTGGACATAATAGGGAAAATTCCATAAGATATCCTAGATTGCATTTTCTTCATGTTAATCTTCATAGTCTTTGTGCTCCCAGGTCAGTTTGTAAGCATGCTTCATTCATTTAGAATGAAAACCCACACCTCCAAAGCCAGTCAGCTTTGGTAATTACAAGACATTATGTTTCAAAATAACATGACTACTCCTGTTGTAAACACTGAGCACATTGAATTTGCTTTGGAGAGGTTGGACTTTGCTGACCCCCATTTGTTGTTTTCCCTCAAATAAGAAGAAATGAATTTGTATTCTAAAGTGTGATTTTGATGAGCTTATGCAGCCTTTTTTGTGTCTTATTTCCAAAGCTTTTCCCTTAGTTATGTTTCTGATTTCATTTCAAATGCACTTTTAAAATTCACTTTTCATTTATTATAAGAGGTCAGTATATATATTGAGGATTACTTGGGTTTTCTGCTATAGATCTTTTTACCCATCCCATGTTTTCAGAAATTAGACGCAATCAAATGTTTTTGTTCCTCTTAAAAGATCCCTGACAGGCCCATGACACTGGCCACTGCTGTAGCTGTACATTTCTATGCATAATTGATGACTCGAGGCTGAGCAGAAGGCTCCAGTCCACAAGCAGTATAGATTACCATACAGTGAGAGGCTTTAGGTCTTTCAATTTTCCATTTTTGAATAGAAAAAAATAAAAACAAAAAGCTCCTTACTAAGAAAACTTCCAGGAGTGGGTTTTACCGTAGTAATAAATATTCCTCAGGGAACAAAGCATTCACCAGCCTTAGAGGTTATAGACAGGCTTTAGATTCTGACTGTATTGTCCTGTCTTCCTTTCCAGCTGTATCTCGGTATAGGAACCCTGGCAAGGTTTGGTTTTTCTGACATTTTGACAGCAGTACTTTAAAAAAAAAAAAAATGTTTTAGTGCTGGGGAAAGTTAAATTCCAAATAGCATTTTTCAGATATTTCTTAATCTAACCGCCCTTTTTGTTGCTTTGATTTACTAGAAGATGAAAAGGCTGATAGACCTAACTGGTTATCTTTTCATGAGCATTCTGTGAGGCAGTCGCGTCACCTATGCGTGACGTCGTGATGCGCCCTGTTTGCTGTATCCTGTCTCTTCTCCCATAAACGCTGTGAGTGCTTCCTGGGCTTTAGGTCTCTGTCCATCACAAGCCATTTTCTGGCCCCTCCTGCCCTCACCCTCTTGTCTTGGCCATTCCTACTCATGATCGTCATGTGAAGAGGCCTTGGTTTGCACTTCATCACTTCAGGAATACCCAGTACACTTAGGGAATCTCAGCTCCTTTCCTAATCCCCGTTGCTGGCCTTTACCTTTACACAACACTTTGTTGTCACTGTTAAGACATTAGGCCTCTAGGGTTTACCTAACATAGAGTAGGTTTCCAATAATTATTTGTTAAATAAGACTACAAAGATCCTAGTAATCTAAAAGTGAACTTTAAACATAAAACATAATACAGATCCTTAGATTTTTAGGGGGTATATTGTTAGAATTTATAGGCTTCCTAGACTTTTACTTTCTCTTATATTAGTGTATATGCTTAAGAATGATGTGATAACAGAAAAAAATAGATTTAAATTACTGTCATGTTATACCCTTAAAGACTTGTGAAACTGTTCTGTAATTTCAGATGGTCAAGTTAATGTAACAAAAACCTGTGTTAAGAAATGAATGTAACTGAAAAATTGTAATTTAAATTAAACCCATGTGGGAAGTATATCCATTTAATTCTGAAACTTTAGGCTTTATTTTGATTCACTCCTTTTTAAAAAAATATGATTTCTCAGAAGGAAAAATATTGGCCAGGGATTTAACTCAGCAGCATAAGCACCTGCCTGGCATGCACGAGGTCATGAGTTTGATCCCTGGTACGAAGAAGCAGAAGCAGAAGCAGAAGAAGAAGAAGAAGAAGAAAGAATTTCACTAAATCTGTGTTCTTTTTTTTTTTTTTCCTAAGTCTATATTCAAAATAAGAGAAAACATTTTGAGGGGGAAGTAGTTATTATTTCTTGGACTGCCCTTATACTTTTAGAGAACAGAGTGTATGTTTTACCTCCTTTTAAAGGCTCTAAAGCTTTCACACAAAATGGCTTTTTAAAATACTGTTTAATTTCAGAATATATTTTGTAATTAAACATATTTAAAACAAAATGCTTATTGTACAAATAGAGGCAGGCACCCATTTGCAAATTGGCTTCCTGAAGTTTGTAAATTAGTCATTGATTTCTAGGAACAATAACTTCCAATTCCAACCTTATACATGGAGATTACATCCATAAACACTTTTCCATCCATAAGAGAATGAGCTACAATGGAGTGTTATGTTGTTCTAGAGCCTCAAATCCTAACCTCAGAAATCACTGTTTGATTAAATTAGCTAATCTTGCTGAGTGGTGGCACATGCCTGTAATCCTAGCACTTGAGAGGCTGAGGCAGGGGGAGTTTGAGGCTAGCCTGGGCTATTTAGTAAATTCTGGGCCAGGGCTTGCCTGAACTACAAAGCAAGACTCTGTCCAAAACAAAAGCTGATCTCTGTATTCACTGGTGTCTTAGTTACTTTTTACTTGTTGCTGAGACAAAATACCTGACGCCCGAAATGAAGTAAGGAAAGGTTTATTTCTTATAGTTCTTGGAGGTTTCAGTCCATACTCAGTTGGCTCCAAGGCAGGGTGGCATGGCCAGCTGCAGTTCATGACAGCTGCAAACAGCAAGGTGGAAATCCAGCAAGAGAGAGACACACCCTCCTCCCGCCATTACATCATATCCTGGCTCCACCCCTAGGCGAGTGTAGCACTCACACCACCAATCTGAGTGCTAGACAATGAACCAAATCACAAACGCATAATTGCATGAGGCTTGGGGGCCACTGACATAAACCATCACAATTGGTTTATTCATATGGCAATGAGGATAATAATTTTACCTATCCATTGCCTTACTTTCAGAATTATATCACACTTGTAGAGCACTTAGAAGCATATCTGGCAGTCATGCTTAATAAATACCATCTGTTACTATAACTATAACTATCAATTAGTCCTAGAAGCAAGAAATCATTTTTCTTTAATTCAAAATATTAATTGAGCCACTATTTTGCCCCAGGGATATGAGTTGGTACAAGGAATACAAGATGGAGTTAAAATAAGTGTGGTCCCTACCCTCAGAGATGTTACAGCCTAGTGTGGAAGAAACACAGACATAAATGAAAGAAGCAAATAAATAAACATAAAATTGCAATTATGATACATGCTACAGAGGTCGTCCATGGTGTCATGAGAGCACATATTCAGGGACAACTGCTAGTGGCAAAAAGGCTTCCTTGATGATGAAATTTGGAGACTATTATATGCTGGTAGGCCGAAACACAGGTCTTCAAGGAAATGGATCCAGGACCTTGTTGCTGCCGGATGGAAAATCAAGTGGAGATGGGAAGAGATGGAAATGGAGAAGGAGGCAAGAGCAGTTTATGCAGATGCTATAGATCACTGTTAGAACCTGGAATCCAGTGACCAGTGAGACATTCGTGAAGGATTGCATGCAGTGTGCTGAGGGGAAGTTGGGGAAGACTGGCCCCTGATGACGTGTTGAACTGTTTGCAGGCTAAATTTTCAAACCAGAACATTTGCCATTGCACCCTCTGTTCCCTGTTCTACCTGGGCCCACAGCTCTCCTGCCACCCTACCCTGCTGTACCAAGCTATTCAGGCTGCTTGCCCAAAAAAGTGCCTCCTGCTCCACAGTAATCCACCTTCCCAGATTCTGCCATCTCTCATTGTGAAAGAAGTTTTGCATTCATAGAAGTATGTACAGGAAGGCATACTGACTACTTTGTGAGTGGCTTACCTTAGAAACAGTGCACTCAAACTCTGGGAAGTCCTTTATATCACTAAAATTTATAGTGGACCGCAGAGAGCTTGTGTTTATTTGTTTTATATTTCTATTTACTGTATTTGAAGTGAAAACTGGGAAGTTATTCATTTAAAAATAATACTAAACTGCATGTTATGGAGATCTATTTTTTATGAAAAGTAATTATATTCTTTAAAAAAAACTAGTGAGAAAAATATTATTGCTTTACATTTTGCAAGTCTCTTTCATGTCTGGCTTTTGCTACTAGTTGCTGAAGTCTGTTCTGGTTCTGTATTGAATCTGTCTTAATATCACATCATTGTAGCCCTGGAAAACTACACTATAGAATGGCAAGAGAATGACAGTCATAAGGGCAAATAAAGTGTTACTATTATTGTAAAGGTAGTTTTTATCTCACTTACTTTCAAAAAAGGTCTAGGGACCCCTGGGTCTCTAGACAACCCTGTAAGAGCTATCATTCCAGAGGAAGGCATACGATTTTAAAACAAGATGCTTAGTAAGCCAAAAGACTTAATCTGAGATGGCTTTGCAGATCATTGAAAAATGAGTTGAAAGAATTTCGGCAGCATGGCTCTAATTTGGTTTTGCTTTTCACTACTTCATGTATCTAAGCTTGAACAATGAAATTCTCTAAAAGTTCCAAATGATTTTTAGTATTGGCAGAGATTCCTGTGAGTGTGTAGGCAACACAGTATTTGAAATTCTTGAAATGTGGCCTTTTTGCCTTGGTTGATTGATATAAGGCTTATTCCCCATTCAAAGTGAGTTGTGAGTCCCACATGACTCTGCGAGCATCAGGTCACTTAACTTTCTGTGACACAACCTCGCCTGGAGACTGAGCTTCACCGTGTTTATCTTTCAAGAAGAACTGATTTGTGAGGTGTAGCCAAAATAACAAGAGAATTGTTAATCTCTGTGGTCTCTTCCAGCTCAAGAATGGCATGACTTGGTATTATTTTCTGAGATATAGAAGTGCTTTTAAAAAAATTTTTTTCATTTCTCCATGTTTATAGTACATGATGTTTACATTTTTGTGTGGGATTAATGTGCACATATGTAACACATCTTAGTTCCTTCTGTCATCCCCTTTCCCTCCCACCTAGAAATTCTTTTTTTGAGGGACCTAAAAATATTTAGAATGATGCATGGTTTAAATATGAGTTTGGCTTCTTGTGTTAAAAAACTTGAAGAACAGCATTCCTTTAGATACATTTTGTTGCATTTACTGAAAATTCATTTTCTTTTCTTTTACCTGTCATTTTAAGTTCTACAATTATGATGGATAAATTCAAGCTTCTTTGAATTTATGTTAATATATTTCTATACATTCAATATTAAATACTTCATTTTTTTCCCCTTCACAATCATAAAAGTATGTGCATGGAGAGGTAGATCGTTTTGATGGGAAAATGGTGCTAAATTTTTATGTGTCTTTGAGTCTGTGGATCATCACAGACAGTTAATGTTCTTGGCTTCTATAGTTTACCTCCCAGGTCACTGGTAATGTGTGTCCTTTAAGAGGGATACACATAAAAGGTAAAACATTCCGAAGAAAAGCTGAGAAAGTCTTTTGATGTCTTTCATTTAAAATGGAATTCTTGGGTTATCTTTGAGATGTGTCACTCATAGATAAATAGGAACATGTTGGACTTGATACGAGATCACAGGCGAGTGGCCCATAGGCCACATGCAGGTGACGGATGTGCTTCTTTGGCTTGCATAGGGGACTATGTATCAGGACAGTGTATCCATCTGAATTCAAATGCATATGCTCATGTTTCCTAGGTTGCTCCATTCTCTTACTGTCTGACCCATGGCACAGTTCATACATTTACCTTGCCAGTCTGGCTGCTGCCACTATTTGAATTAGCAGCACTACAAAAGAAGCAGTTACTGGGGGAAAGAGAAAAATAGAATCTAGGAATATTACAATGTGTGCAGTGATAAAGGAAATCACCTAGTAGAAAATTCTGTGACAAGAAAAGACAGTTACTGACTCTAGAATGTATAAAAGAATTTTGTAACTTTAAATATAAATGGGAAGTAACAATTAAGTGTGCCTTAAAATGTATTTATTATATAAAGAATTTTTAATAACACAGGAATCCATAGGACATGCAGTTATAAAAGGAGTTTGTGTCTTCCTGAAAAAGGTTACCTATTAAAACTTTGCTTTTGAATATTATTTATGTGGCATTGGTTTCCTTATACAAAATATTTAATGTTCAACTAAATATATGGAATCAATCCTACAGCTAATTTTTCAAGCACAGACCTCTGTGGAGCTGGTTTGTCTGGAAAGTCCCACAGCACCACCTAGTGTCCTGGATTTTATTTTGCATAATATTTTACAAAGTTAAAAATTCTGATGACATTTTGATTCAAATGTCACTGCAATATACATATGGTTTAAGCAGTGCTCTAGATGCAATGATAAAAACTAAATTAATTGTAAAGATTTTAAGTCGTACCCTAAAAAATGATGTTTATATGTTAAATCTATGATAAAAATTTCCCAGTTTAAAAAGAATTTTACTAGTGTTTGTTAAGTCACAGCCAGAGATACTCTTCAGAAGATTGGTACAATGTGTGTGATCAGACATAGCCAATAGTAAGGTCTTTTGTCCAGAAGAGAGGCGTGTTCGTTTTATTTTTTATTTGTTGTTCTGTAATAAATTAAAATCCATTAATTGTAAGTCATCATAGATAGTGATAGTTAACATACTTTATCAATTTCAGACAAAATTGAACAACCCTTTAAAATTGTGAAGTAATTAGAAATGGATAAAATACTTGTACTTTTTTTTAAAAAAAGTAGCAAAGTGGATCAAATAGAAGAGTGAGATGCCTTTCCATATTCTTTTATGAAAGAACTCCAAGAAATATAGTGAAATAGAGATAAGACTACCCAGTATGTACATTATAACATATCTGGTTATAATATGGCTGTCTTATTTATAACAGGGATGTGCAGGTGGGTAGAAGAATACACTGGTGTATTATTTTTATTTCTGTAGTCACAAAAACAATGTCTCAGGCTAAGCAGGGTGCTACAAAAGTTTACTTTTCATTTTGTACTTTTCTGTATTACTAAGATTTTCCTGGTGACATTCATGTATTATTTTGTTTAAGATCAGTAATATCTAATCAAATATTTCTCCTTATAATAATTTCTTTGTATGAGAAACAAAAACTAAGTGTTCTTTTTAATTTAAAAAGAAACTAGTGTTATGAGATAAGCATCCATTTTACAGGCTTATAACTTTAAAAGGCTTTATGATACATTATGGTTTTTTAAATAAAGCATGTAAGCTCCAAGAAGCCACAGAATTTTGTCAATTTTGCCACATTATATCCTTGACTTCTAGACTAAATATCTGCCACAACATAGTAAGTACTTAGGAAATAAGTGTGGAATGAGTGAATGAGAACATAATACATATTTCTAACTACTGTATAGTCTATGATGAAGTACAATGCAGTGGAATTTTACTCTACTTGCATACATGTGCAGTTACATTCTTATGTGTGAGGTGATTAAATATGAACACTAATAAAGATTATGTCAAAAGTCCTCAATTATACCTTTGAATGTTTGTCTGTGTCCAATTTTTTTGTTTTCTATGGGTTTTTGTCTCCTAATAAAAGAAAATGTATTCATACTGGCTCGGTGTGGGAATCAACTATAATGAAATTCAATCAGAATGATGACTAAAGAGTCTTACTCTGATCAGTTCCCTTTTATAGTTCAGTTACGGACGATTCTATCACAGTGACCTAACAACTGCTACTTTTAAAATTCCTTCAAGCATACTAACCATTAAATGCTAATTCCTATTCCTATTCATTTACAATTTTCTATTTTATACCTACCTGCTAGTGGAGACCCATTCATTGTCCTAAATTGTACTGTTTTATTTTAAACATACACTGTGTTTTTACAATGTGGTGTGCATACGTTTTGAGTATTTTAACTGAGTGTGTAGAAGTTGCCCTCTACTGGGGAACTAGACAAATTATATTGACATAGCTTTTTTTCAATTGTCTAAAGACTCTTAGTTAAATTCATTGGCGTGGTTTAATAAATTATCACTTTTTGCTTCTAGGCACTTTTAAATTCCAGAGATACTGAAGTGCTCAGCAGGGTATATCCAAAAATAAATGTTTGATGTGACTATACCTATAGTGATTTCTTATTGAAAAAAATTCCTGATTTACAACATCAGTAGTTAAAGTCTAGAAGTAATTGTGTTGGGATGAATCTTTACTGAAACATTAAGGGAAATTAGCTGTACGTAATTATACAAAATGAGTCAGTACTACTTATAATACTTCACCATGGGAATTTTGAGGATAAAAATCTGAGTACCCTAAAAATTCTTTTAACTCAAATGTTTGCCTTTTCCTGGGTCATAAGGTGAAATTTGATTATGCTAAAGTGATCTACTTGTCCTACTGGTTGTTCAAGTGTTTTGTGTGCCCCCGCCAAAAAAATATCCTCTCCTAAACTGGCAAAATATATCTTGCAGTTCTGGTAAACTGAGAAGACAGTGTCCCTCCTGGCCCTGTCTGTGCTTGTCCTCCTGCCTCCAGGAGCTCAGCCAGGCTCTGGTGCCACTGCTGTAAAGAGGAGCAGAGCCCAGGAGCCAACTCTTAAGTTGTTCGGTTCCCTGAGTCACATATTTCATCTTCTCACCAATATGTAATAAAAATAAACACGTTATTAAGTAGAAACCAATTTAAGTGAACATTGATGGAGAGGAGTGAGTAGTGGCCAGGGTGGGGGGTGGGCTCCTAAAAGTCAGCCAGAATACTTAAATCCCACTGTCTCTCTGCCTTGCTGAGGGGGAGAGTGGATTTAGGGACTGATGCTGCTTACATGAGGTGCAAATCTTTCTTAGGACATTGGCTAATCAACCTCCTTTTCTACACTAAATCCACTGAGTGGGAGTTGAGAGTTAGTTTTCTAAGGTGTGAGAATGATTCTGGCTGAGGAATATGAGGAAAACCAGAGCAAATCAGACTGTGGATGTGACGAGGCGAGTGCAGTGCCAGCGTCTCCTTTGTGTTGCCCAGCTTAGACTTAGTATTGATCCCCACAGCCGGACCCAGCAGCAGTGCGTGCTGCCATTCGGACACATCCAGTAGGACAGGCGAGCTGTGCTAGAAATCCCTTCATTTCACACGGAGAGGTGGGCTGCGTTTTTTTAGTCTGTTCATGTTAAAGGTCTGTGATAAGTCTGAGCCATAAGGTTGAGTAAACCATTATTTTAAATGTTTTATTGAAAAGGAAGTCAATTTTTAATTATTCTAGGAGTATATTTTAACATCCAGAGGCCTGCCTTACAAGCTTCTTTTCCAAACTTGTCACATACAAACCCCACTACCTCTTTTCTCAATTCCACTGTCTCTCTCTCACTCTCTCGCTCTCTCACTCTCTCGCTCTCGCTCTCGCTCTCCTTCATTTTTGATGTGTCTACCTTACTTTTGTACAGTTTTGCAAAGAATCTTTCTTCCACTATAATGTTGGAAATCCACAAAACTTCTATGGGATGGAGAGAAGACAGCACCTCTTTCAAGATTTTGTCCCCTTCAAAGAACCTTTATCTAGTCTGTTCCAATTTTCCTGTCTTTTTTTTTTCTTTATGTATATAATAAGTATAAAAGTACAGGTAGTAGCTTTCAGGTCTTCCAGAAGTCAGCTTTCCCTACTCCAGGGGTTCGTAGGAGGCAGCGTGGTATCAGAAATGAAGAATTGGCCGAGCACTGGTGACACATACCTGTGATCCCCACATTCTGGCAGGATCATGAGTTTGAGCCCAGCCTGGGCAGCTAAGCAACATAGCAACCCTGTGTCAAAATAAAAAGGAATGGACTGAGGGTGTAGCTGGGTGAGGAGGCCACGGTTGAATCCCCAGTGAAAAAGGGAAGGGGAGAGAGAGAGAGGAAGGCAAGAAGAAGGAGGAAGGAAGGGAGGGAGGGAGGGCGAAAGGAAGGAAGGAAATAAAAAAGGCTGCTCATTGACATTTATAACGGAACAGTGCCTGGCTATAATAAGTCTGAACACTAGCATTGAGTAAACTCTAGGAAGGAAGGAAAAAAGGAAATGAAGGAAGGAGAGAGGGAGGGAGGGAAGGAGGAAGGAAGAAAAAGGAGGAGAACTTGAAAAGACATGAAATAATTATGTGCTGGTCTTTTATGTGTTTCCTTGTATTTTCACCCACTCTGAAGCTGTATATGAGAGATACTGCCTTCCTGGGCCTCAGCTTCACAATCTGTAAAATGAGATAACAAATTATTTCTAATGCCCTTTTTAGCTAGAATTATTTTATTTCTATAAATTCTCAAAGTACTTTTAACCAGTATATAAACACTTAATGGAAGAGACTGTGACCCTGGCTTGCTTCCCAATCTTCCTGATTGCTTGGGATTTCTATACAGTTTTTCTGTTTTATATTTGGGTACTTCATTTTGTCCTTTGTAAACTGAAAATCATAATGGCACCATTCTCATTGGGGCTGGAGGAATTAATACACAAAAGACCATGGAACATTTCCTAACACACAGTAGGCATGCAATAAATATCAGCTGCTCTCATGATTAATCTCAGCATTAGCATCTTCAAGCATTTCAGATAGTGGGTTTTTCTTATCAAGCAAATATGCTGCTCTTGGAGCAAAGTATTTCTTGCCACACATTTATTCATTCATTTGTTCATTGGTTCAGCAAAAATTTATTAAGTACATAGTATCAGCTAGGCACTGTTCTGTTATTAATATCAATGAGCAGAGTAGCAGATGCAAATTAAATCTTTTAAGCTAATGGGAATAAACATCTAGTGTTACTCTAGTGACCTAAGAAAGTTACTTGGCAGTATGTTAACTTTCCTCACCATTGGCAGAGATGGATGGATGGATGGATGGATGGATGGATGGATGGATGGGTGGGTGGATGGATAGATGGATGGATAGATGTAGGTGGATATCCTGTTTTTAATTTGTATGATATACTTTGTATTAATTTCTTATAATCCATTTTCTGAACATCTTTGCTTTTAAATTTTCTGCTTCCTCCTTTTTCTTTTATCATCTTTTCTTTTTAGATCGTCTAAGCTCTCAACTTATATTTCTTTTTTTATACTTTGTTTTTGCTGCAGTTTTCATACTTTTTTGTTTTCCATACAGAATGTAATGCTTAACATTCATTCCAGAGAGTTGGTACATGTGGTATACATAGCACATCTTAATTTTTTGTCCACTTTCCTCTTTATGCCTCTTATATCTTGATTCCTTTCCCATTTACAAAAGTGCCCCTTTTGAGGCACTTTTCTTTTGCTGAGTTTTCCCTTGTAATATTCCCTATACCTTAGCATCATTTCTTATCAGTGCATTTTTTTCCTCACATGTGAAATTGGAATACTGTAATCAGTTTCCCTATTGAGATTTTACCTGAGGTAATGTTTGAGAAGCATTCTCCTGAGTACCTAATATACCCCACTTAATGTTAACTACTGTTAGGGTAGTGGTATGGCATTATACTGAAGCACTACTTCTAAAATGCACAATGCTGCAGTTTCAGGCCATGGGACCTTTGACAAAGATTGAGTTGTGTGAAATCATTTCATGATGTATAGTGCTTCTTGTGCATGATTTTCACAGTGCTTCCAGAGGGACAGGATGCCCCTGTCTTCTTGGGGGGGAAAAGATTATAGTGTGTGCCCAAGTGAACACCTGTAGGCCAAAATGAACCTTATGTCACCTGTGAAAGCTGGTGTTTACTTAGTCATCAAAAAACAAATTTCAACTCAGTTTTCTTGTTGCCTCTTTGGTTTATTAAATGCTCTACAGATGAACAATTTTAAGAAGTGTCTTTGGAAAGTTATTGCATTTTAAAACTATAAAGATGTTTTCATGAACATTTCTTTAAAAATGCAGAAAATTTCCATATCCATCTTGCTTTAGGTTTTAAGTGAATTTCTCTTTTTTTGGTCACTATTAATCTGGATAGAAAAAGCCAGGTCAGCAGTCAATAGTTTAATGCAAGTCATTGAGTTTAAATAGCTTCAGAAGATTTTTCAGTTCAAAAGTAAAAAGAAATCACAAGTTTGGATGCTGTTGTTCATCTTTGACATAGATCATTGTCTTAGCTGCAATTAGTAATGTACATGTTATTTCTTCTTCGTGTTACTGTGTTTGTCCTTTGTCTGTTACACAGGTGTGAATATTAGGACCCTAAACTTCATTCTGTCTGCTGTTCAGCATCCTAGTTTCGTGTTCCCCACTGACCCTTCCTCTTGCTCCGTTACCTTTAGCAAGGAGAGACATCTTTAGATTAAAAACGGTAATGCCAATATTGGGAAAAGGAAAGGAAAGGAGGCCCAAGATAAACAGACTAGTTACCTCGTGGTATCCTGAGAAAGCTAACATTTGAGATTGTCAAATCACTGTCTTGACAAATCATAAAGAAAAGGTGCAGCATCAACAACTAGGAATGTGCAGATGTCCCTGCAAATGTTAAAAGGGTGAAGAAAGTGAATTATACAACACTATTAAGTAGTAATTTTGATATCAGTCTGAGATACATTAAAGATTGGTTAATTATACAGTGGCTTTTAAGGAGTTGTAGAGGAACATGCTGTGATGTTTAAAAGCCAGCACAGGTTCACCAGAAGCCCAGTTATTATAAACAAAAAGTGCACTATACGATTTCTTTTTGAAATGTAATTGTTAATTCAAAGCAGTGCTTTGGAACAGAGTTCTGCCAACCATGGCCCGTGGGGCATCTGGGCCATGCCCAGTGTTTACCTATTGTCCTTGGCTATTTTCCAGCTGCAGCAGGAGAGGGAAGTAATCACAACAGTATGGCTTGCAAAGCCTAGATAATCATTATCTGGCCCTACACAGAAAAATTTGTTAGCTTCTGCTCTACAGTCTGCATCCAGTCTTTATGAATTTTAGAGTGCCTACAAGTTATCTGGAGAGCTTGCTAAAATGCAGATTGCAATATAGTAGGTTTGGGGCAGAGACTAGAACCTGCAGTTCTGACAAGCTTCTTTAGAAGGCCAGTGCAACTGGTCCTGAGGTCACATTTCAATCTCATGAGACTCCATGTTTCAAAAATACTTAACTGAACCTCCCCTTTAAAAAAAACAATAAAGACCTCTGTCTGAAGGTTTAGCTCAGCAACAGAACACTTGCCCTGGGTCCGATCCCCAGCACCAGAATCAACAAATCAGTCAGTAAGAGAGAATAAATTGTCAATTGGAAATCAGTTTGGTGAGTCACAATCTTGTTTGAATAATATTCTCCAAGGAATATTAGAGGAAGGATCAATGTCATCTTGAAGGGAAGTTTTTTGGCCACTTCAAAATTATGATTTGATTGTCATTTCACCATCAGTGAGGATAGGTAAAGGAAGCAATAGTGAACTTGATAATTCCTATGTCTAGATGGCCAATATTAATTGGGTCTGCGGAGTATGTCCTCTGTTGAAAGACAATTCTCTGTGTATTTCACAGTTTGGTACATTTTTAAAAATAGAGGCACTGACTACCCTTTGGTTTCAACAGTCTTTTCAAGGATGCATGTATATCAAAACAACACTGAAAAACAGAAGTAAAATTTTCCTCAGGAGCACAGGGCAGGTTTCCTGTCATGCCCCCCATTACTTATGCAAGCGTCCACTGCTCCTATAGGAGGGTAACTTGTGGAGAACAGGTCAGCCCATTGACATGACTCTTGACATGATGGGAACAAGAGGAGCTATGCCAACATCATGTTTGGGCTACATGGTATGCTGTGTAAAATCCGGTGGCTTCTGGGTCTTCTGCCAGTATATGATGAAAATGTGGCAGGGCAACTTGTTATCTCAAAGTATACTCAAAGTATAGTAACTCTCAGATGCTTCACAGTTTTATACATAGTCTCCCTTTAGTCATAACACAGATCTATGATTACTGATTTTCCCCTTTCTTTCCACATGCTCCTTACTTTAATAAAATTCTGCACCTTCTCTTTCAAGAGAAGCTCTTAGATAAAAATTCCTTCACCTTTCTGACATTAAGCACACAAGCCTATCTTCACCTGTACCCACTCAATCTTTTCCTTTTGAAATGAAAAACTATCCGTCCGACTTTGTACAGTTAGTTAAACCTTTAGCTGTGCTCAGGGATTCCTTCCCTGCTGCTTCTGTAGGAATCTTTCCTGCATATCCATTCCTCTGATTAATTTTTCTTTTTTCTTGTGAATTTTGAGGATCTTTAAGTTTCTGCATTCTGAAAAAAAAAAACAAAGAAACAAACAGAAAATAAAAAAAAAAACTTCCTTTACCTTACATTCATTCCACTCTAGTGCTCTCTTTCTTACCTTCTCATTACAGATAGACATCTTGAAAGAGATGTCCACACTTTTTCTCCTTCTTCCTTGGCCATATGTTCACTCCTGTTGAATTTGCACACTAGTCATTCCATTAAAATTGTTTTCTTCTTGGCCTCTGATGCCTTCTGCCTACATTCTGTGTTTCTAACTTCAGATCTTCTCAGTAGCAATACACTGCTAACTATATGCTGAGGACTCCCTCAGCCACATCCACTGTCCAGACTACCCTGAGCTTCAGTCTTGTGTGCCCAATTATGTATACTGTCTCCATATGGCAGTCTTCCAGATATGTTAAATGTATTATCTTTCTCCCTAAAATTGAATCTGTTCATCCCCAGTGCCTTCTTGGCTCCTGTTTCCAAGATCACATAATTCAGAAAACTAAGAAAGAATCCTTCCTTCCTTTCTATCACCCTCCTCATACTCAAATCAACTCTGCTTACAGTACTATACTGAACAACTTCCTAATTAGCCTTCTTTCTTGCTTGTAGTCTTCAACCTTAACCTAAACCTCAGAGTGATGGTTATGTAACCACAGATTTCAGCATACCATTGCCACAACAGGCCTCTGTCCCACATTCTTGGAGATGTAAGTTCTTTCAACAGCTTCTCCTGGCTCGTGGCCTTTCAGGTCCTGCTGGCTTTTCACTGGTCTCCCTCAGCTGATCCCCCACACTCGTCACTTTCAGTTTCTGTGTGTTTTTGCTTCCAAAGCCTTTATGCAGTCCTTCCCCTGACCTGCGGTTTTCTTTTCTCTTCTCCCCTGATCTGCGCCTCTTTTGCCTGGTTAACTCCTACCCTTCTTGCGGTTCTCACCTCCCTGAGGAGTACATCATAGTTCTCTGAGATTGTTATTTGGAACACTCCTCATTTTAATGTAATCGTTTGTCTTCTCTGAAAAGTTGGAGGACACCTATGGTGTTTGTGTCATTCACCACTGAGCCTCAGCATCTAACAGGGCCTTGCACAGTAGTTGCTAAGAACATCTAGGCTGAATGTTGCAGTGACAGATTGAACTTAAAAAGAGATGATGGGCCAAATCTAGTAAGTTAGTGTTATACACACACACACACTCCTTCATTTTGTTCTAACCAAGTCACTATCTTTGGAGAATTACATGGTAGATATATTTCTTAATGGAATTGTTGAGATTAGAGAAGAACAAGGAGCATTCCTGCTTTCTAAGTAGGAATTCTCCATAGGCACAAACCACATATTTACCTTTCCTCTCTGTACCAACGATGACTATCTGATGCATATTGCTCAATAAAAATTTGTTTAAATAAATGTAGTGTCATTGAAATAAGCCAACCACCACACTTGTAGTCCTCAGAAGGTGACATTGCTTAGATCACCATAAATCTAAGAATAGGACTGCAGCTTTGCATGTTCAGGGATTCATTTTTATTAGTGCACTCAACGTGCCTGAGTTCTTGGAGACAGATATCAGCTAGGCAGTGTATCTTCCCTCTGCCACACACATTTTGTTTTAAAAAACAAGATTAATATTAAAAGTTTTCTTAGCAAGCTTAGTCTCAGACCTGAGAGAATGAACTGGTTAGTATAATCGAGCTCCAATAGCCACATGTGTCTGGCTTCAGTCTAGTGCACTATACTTGGTAAACAAACCATAATGCTCATATCAGTTGCTAAGATACCCTCTTCCCTTGACAGAACTATACTACTGAATGTTTCATTTGGACACGTTAAGGTACTTAGTCTATGAAGGTTCAGTTTTAAAGACAGATACATAGGCAGAGCAGAGGGAAAGAAGTGTTCACTTATCTAAAACCACACTTTCTCTTTAACTACCTTTTCCCAGGCTCCTAATGCATCTGTCTTTCTTCTTTAAATTTATTCCACTGTATATTTTGCCATCCATATTTATAATGTCATATTCTTTATTGACTATATGGCCTGACCATTTTGTCTAAATTTAGGTGCCTTCAAAATTTCCCATGCCATTATTTTGAAATTTATTTACTTAGGATCTACTGACCAGTCTCACTCATTATATGTTGGTTTGACCTAATTTTAATCTTGAAGAATAAACTTTTCTTTAACCTTTTTAGTTATGATAGCATACTACACTAGTCAAAGGACAAATGGCAAAGACAGCCTGAAAATTTTAATTGACAGTAATTTTTAAAGTGATTTTTGCATTAATATAATTACAAGCCTCAGAAGAAAGAAGTTGTCAGTAGAAGTTTGAAAAAGTTAAAAATTTGACTTTGTTACACAGAATGAACATATTTCGGATATTCACTTAAATAAATAATGACAAAGTCAACAGATTATTAAAATTGGTTCTATAGGCTATCAGAAATGCTTACTGTAAAGCTTACTAAATCACAGACAAAACTGGTTATTTTTATTACAGGATAATAAAATCATTAACTTTATGCTTATTTTTTTCTACCACACCGAAATCATTTCCATCTCTATTTAACAAAAGTCTGTAAGCTAACATGAAATTCTATTGTCTGGTTCCAAACCAACAGTAAATAGAAAGCAAAGCAAAGTATATCCCTCTGGTTAGTAAAGTAGACCTTGGTCTCACCAGTTAGTACATCAGGATCATACCAGGAGGACATGTAGTCTTCTTTCTGTCATTCCCAAGTTTCAGTCTATTTTTATGAAGTTACATGTGTCTAGGTGAGGAATATTTAACCCAGTATTAAAACATGCATTCTGTTCACTAGCAAGTTTTTAACATTTCGGGAGAAAAGATTGTAAGTATATGGTAGAGCTGCAAAGTACTACTTTATGTTGATGACTATGTGTTTGAAGTATTCAGGCAGAGAAACTTGTTCTGCTTCCCTAAGAATCACTTGTCAACTTGAGACAAAAATCATAACAATAAATCATTGCATGTATGTCATAAGCAGAACTCTGTAGGAAACTGTACTGGTAGCTGACATCTGCCTCCTGATGGCAATGGTGTATTGGTTAACCTTTTGTCACTGGAACAAAATACTTGACATCCATAGTTTTAAAAAGGAGAGGTGTAGAGGTTTATTTGGCTTATGATTGCAGAGGGTTCCATCCACGGTCAGCTTGCTCCAGAGCAAAACTTTAATGGCAGAAGACTATAGTGGATCAAGCTACTCACTTCATGGCTGCCAAGAAACAAAGCATAGGGGAACTGCACTAGGGAGAAGAAGGAGACATTGAACAGGTTGAAGAATTTTCTGGAAACTCAGTGAAAGAAGGAAGAGACATTCCAGGAGACAGAGGGGTACTCAGAAAGCTGTGCAAAGTGGAACAGGGTAGGAAAAGGTATGAAGTGGAGGCACAGAGACCAGATTACCAAAGGCGTTCCATGGTCAGAAAGAAGAGCTGGAGGTACAGCCCAGTGACCTATCTCCTCAATGAATCTCACCTCCTACTAGCATGGTCAGCTATGAATAGGAGGGAATTAATTTACTAATAAGTATAACACCCCCACAGCCAATTAACTCTTTAAAAGACTCAATGCAGTTACATTGACAATTAAAGATAACTGGCACAAATTGTATAGTGAAGTAAGTTTTAAATTTTGAGTTGAATGAAGCTGGCTCAAGTCCATGATTTGCTGTTTATTCATCATGTCACCTTGCATTTGGTTGCTTGGCTTTTCTAAACCCCAATTTTTGGTGTATTAAATGGGGCTAGTATGTAACCTAATTCCCTCAAAAGAAGAGGGTCAGATTTTAAAATGCATGGGAAACTGAGATACCATTAATAGTACTGGTGTACTATTAATATTATCATTCCATTATTACAAAGAAACATGAAATGGAAAAAATATGGGTCCCCATGCACAGTATCTACTATCATTTCATCCAGTGCAAAACAAATGTCTCCAGAGTGGTGATGGTATTCAACCTTGTTCCTGAGTGAAAAGTTTTATCCCATGACAGATATGTTTGTTTTTCACATGTACTGTTGTTGTTATAATGCTCCATAAGTAACAATGAAAATTTCTATTTTATTTTATCTGGATTTAGGTGAATTGATAAAGGTAAAAGCTGGTTATGTTACAAGCCAAATTAAATCCATATTTCATATATTAAAATGTTTACCAGCTCTTTCTGCTATTCTTTTTTAAGTGCTTCAATAGTTTGCTATTGTTGACAACGTCCAGCCCAATCTCCTCTTTCCAACCTTGAGAGGACTTTGGTAATCTGGTCTCTGTGCCTCCACTTCATACTTTTTCCTACCCTGCTTCACTTCTCTTAGCTCTTCTTCCTGGAATGTCCCTTCCCTCTCCTGGAGTAGTTTCCAGTAAATTCTTCAACCTATTCAATGTCTCCTCCCTCTCATAATCTTCTAAAGTAAACTAATCACCTCCTTTTCCATACTACTTTTTCCTCTCTCACTCATGTATTGAATGCCATCTATCACTGTGTATGGAACTTTATTCATGGGTCAGCATCCCCTGTCGGGCTTTAAGCTGTTCAGATACAAGCACCATGTTGGATTTGCCCTTGAACGTCCAGAGAGGAAAACAGTGCTTTGCATTTAAGTGGATGTTCAATTAATGTTTAAACAAACGTCTTGAAACTGGATAGCTGCTACATACACTGAAACAGCTAGTCACAGTTTCTCATGTTGCCTTGTAAAATTTGGATTTCCTCCTAATGTCTGAACGTATTCCAAGTCATTGAAGCACAGTCGGCTTCCTAAGTTAAAAATTATTTGGGCATTTGGCACCTAGCTTTCTGAACGGTGCTAATGAAGCCTATTTCACGTGCACAGTGGAGTTCATAAATTAAATGTATACTTTAATAAATAGGTTTAAAAGTGTGGCTCTTAAAATGTAGTAAAGTTTGTTTAATAAAAAGCATTCATTCTAATAAAACAAGTCTATATGTCAGTTGTCACATGTATGTATAGTCAAAAAGTCATAGTTTCAATGTTCATGTCAAATAAACCATTGCTACTTGTACCGCATCCAGAGCAATTTAAGTACTGTAATTACTTGAATTCTCATATAAATACCAAAAGGACTGTTTCTCTTAAAGAAATGAAGTGATCCCAGACCTGGATCCTGGGCATAATTTAGTCTGTCTCTTTCTCTCTCTTTCTTTCTCTCGTCCTGCTTCCTCCCCTCTCTCATAGAGACACACAGACACACACACACACACACACACACACACGCACACGCATACACAGCCTCAGACTCTGAAATTGTAAAGTTGCAAGTAGAATGCATTAATAAAAATATGAAATGCTTTTTTTGTATAAATCATAGCAAAGTGCTGGTAGATAAAGGAAAAACTAAGAGGGGTGAATAATCATCTGCTGCTCTACAACCGAAACCTGTCATGTTAACTCCCAACTCAAACACTTAGTTTTAAAGATTTACCTTCAAGAAACCTAAAAGCTTGTATTCTGCCTCATCGGCAACAGCCTCAAACTGTTTCCTGTCATCGAAGAAAACAAATCTTTTGCTCATTTCTGCCTGGGGGAGGCAGAGGGACTGAGGTGGTCCTATGTGACTGAATTAGATGAAAGACTTGCATTCCACCATGGAGACATGGAGTCTAATCAAGTGAAATGAGTTTTGAGATCCTGGCTCATTTCCTGGGGGAGATCAGTTCACATTACAAAATCATGACATCTCATTCATCACAACTGACGTGGTCTTTGCTCAGGAGAGGACCCCAACTGGGACTAAACCACCTGTCTTCTCTTGAAAAGGGGCACTTTATCCAAGTTAGAGTTGAAAGCTTGCAGTGAGAATGCTCGCCAACCACCAGCTTGCATGCATGTGACACATGTGCAGTGTGAGAGGGAACTTAGTTTCAAAGTGGAAAGATGAGTCTAAGGAAGATTGGTGGTTGTATTTTTAGTGACACTGAACACAAAATAATTGAAACCAAGCTGCTAACTCATGATGGTAGGAGAGGCAAGACCAGGGCTCCATCTTCTTTATATCCTAGATTTTATTACACAGGAGTGAGAAGGAGAGCATTTCCAAGTGTCGGAGTTTAAAATAGCAAAGAAAATGTGCTGCTTCCCGGGCTGATAAATGACCATTATCTCTTTTATCTTTTTTTCAGGGCATTGTTGTAACACCCCTTCTATTGCTGCTTTTTGTAAGTATTTTGATGTCTTTAATATCTCTTACTAAAAACCACCTACAATCCTCTAGAGAGGCCATTAGAATAAAAGTTGAATTCTTTAGCACCACTTTTGAACCTTTCTTCCAGTGGGGCTGTACCACGGAGTAGCTCACAGCCAGAGAGAAGCCCTGTAATATTGGAATCCCAGGATGGCCTCAGTTTCCAGCTATTGGGGCTCCAACTCCTGACTAAATCATTAATGACAACAAATTGATGACCTGGGATGTGGCTCACAAATGTGTTTTTAATAGTGACCCAGTGTTTGACAGGAAGAACTTGTGGTGGGGATCAGAGGAAGCTTGGGTTCTGAGGCTGGAAATAATAATAACTAGCTGCCTCAGCTTTGCCATATGTAGGATGGGCAGAACCCATACCTATCCCAGTCTGACCCCCAAGGAAAATGAAATGTGCTTTAGAATAAAAACTCTGGTAAGTAGACACAGGCCACTGATTCACTCTACAAAAACTATTCGGAAGACCAGAAATGCTAATTAACTGTCTTATTTCCTTTGGCACTAAGCATATGAGAAATTAGATGAAAGACTATAATAGAAATTAATGTTATCTCATGCTGAGCAAAGCATATGTAATCATGAATGATACCTAAAATATTTTATGAACTGCGCATTTTTTTATGCATGCATCTTCCAAATATAAATCACTCTACTTTATCATTGAAATATAGCAGGGACATGTTTCTGGGAATGAAATGGAGCTGTTTGACTAGCACTATTTGTCAGTGAATTAAAACTATGGGGAAAATTTATTTAATTATAGTGTAATTACCCAAGTTGGAATTCAATTAGAGTAATAGAGTGAGGGCCTTCATTTCTTACCAGCTGTGTGGGAAGTAGAGGGGGATAGCTATCCTACTAAACAGTGGGATTCTGCATCTTTCATGAAAGACATTATCTTCACGTAATAAGCTGCAACCTCACCCTCCCTCTTCTAAAATGTTGACTCCACTCTGACAAGGTAAAAAGGGACAAATATCTGATCAATACCAGCAGCAGAATTATCAATCAGTGGTTGCTTTGTTTTGTTCTATTTTGTTTTAGCAAGAGTTGGCATCTCAAGGCACAGACACAGACCTCAGTAGGCGCAAGGGTGCAGGCCAGTGTGAGTGAGCATCACGGGCCTGCCAGCGGACGCAGTATCCAGCAAGTGGGCGGTAAATGACTGCCTGGCCTAGGTTTTGTCCATTGCAAAAGAAGAATGTCTTACTCCTCATTTTAGCTCGAGTGAACAACAAAATGAGGACTTTTCTCCCTCTCCTTCCTGTCTCCATCTCATCTGAGCTGGCTATTACTATGGCATCCCATGAGTGCAAGTTGTCCTCTACTGATGGACCCCTGCATGTGTGAGGTTTAGTTAGGTCAACATTTTAAAATAATAGAGCTGTAAGAATAGTGAAAGAGACTCCAGGACTCTCGACTTGAAGTTGGATGCTTTCTTTTTGAGACAACCACAGTGCCCTTTAAAGTTCAGTGTCATCAGTACGTACATCCATGTCATATGACTTTAAACACACACAGTGCATGCTTTTTTGTTGTTTAGGTTGCCATGCATTTTACACATGTTAACACACACACCACCACCAGCAGCCCCCACACATACAGAGGAGTGTAAACCCAGGGCCTTGTACATGTTAGGTAAACTCTCTACTACTAAGCTACACCAAGCCCTTTTTTAAAAATCTGTTTTTGAGACAGTGTCTCTCACTCAGCCTGGCCTTGTACTCATGACCCTCCTCTTCAGCTTCCCAAGTGCTGGGGACACCATGAAAACTTCTTTAACGCCTTGGGTTACCAGGCCTTGGCTACTGAGTAGGACAAGAACCTAAGTGACTTAAAAGATGAACACATCCCATAAAAGAAGTACTGTTTTTCTCTCAGCAACCCTATTATGGGTTGGACTGTTGTCCCCCAAATGACATGCCAAAGTCCCAATCTCCAGGACATCAGAAGGGAGCCGTATTTGGGAATACGATCCTGATAAATATAATTACTTAAGGCAAGGTCATGCTGGAATAGGGTGGGCCCTTAACTCACTGTAATTAGTGTCCTCAGAAGACAGAGACAAGGATTTGAGTGCCACATCTATAAGGAAAGAAATACCAAGGCTTGCTGGCAAACCCTGAAATCTGGAAGAGATGAGGATCAGAGGAGTTACAAAACCTGATGATTTCAGAAGGAGAATCAATCTACTTGAAGACATCCAGTATCCATAGCTATACAACAACACATTTCTGTGTTCTAAACTGCCTCATTTGTGAGCTTTGTTACAAAAACCCAAGAAACCTGATACAACCCCGGAGCAACCTATTGTCTTATTTTATCATGTTTTAAAAATGAAAAATTTCTCAGTATTCAAGCATGGTTGCTCATAAATGCAGGTCTTGTTGAAGGAATCACATTTCCCTGTGTTATATTAACTTCTCAGAGTATTTCCTTCACATTATTGCTCCAGTTGAAACCTGTCTTCTAATTTGTTTCTGCTGCAAGCATCTTTCCTGCCATGAGCCTTGAAATGGGATGAGGTGGCTTCCTTACACCTCATTACAATTCCAGAGCACTTTCATGTCTCCCTCGTAAAATCCCCTGTTTCCTCTGAAGGTTATGCCAATACATCCATACCATCTGTTCTCTCTCCTTCTTGTAATTGTCAGTAAAACTGCAGGTCATTATCAGACCAAAAAAAAAAAAAAAAAATAGAGTGTCAGGATCTAGCCATTGTTGTCTTCCTAGTTGTACTTGGTTTGGTTTAACAGTTGGTGTTTTCACTATGTACCTAGTTGATCATTCTAATATCCTGGCCTCTGAATTCTTCACCTTCCACATAATTTCATCCAACTACCCCAGTAGTCAGGCACTTGACTTTGTTACTGCTAATAGCTTTATCCCTCATACTCCCACTTTTAAATGTTCTCTCTAACCAATGGCTCTGACATTGATGGTTTATTCCCCAAGTTAAAATTCTTCAAACTCACTGGAAGAGCCATTTCATTTATCTTCTCACTTTTCCAATGCCTCAGACTATTCCCACCCCAGTTCACCCCCATGCTCTCACACCCCACTTACCTAACCCAGATCACATGATTCCTATTGCAATTTTTTGACATAAACTGTTAGCAGTCCTTCTCATCTCTTAGTGCTTCATATTTGCCTGCAGTGCACCAAGCCTACCAACATCTAACTTGGCTATGCCTTCCTATATACTTACCTGAACACACTAGAGCGAACACACTACCAAACTAGTCCCACGTGAAATTGGTGACAACTAACTATGAGTGAGGTCTGGGTCTCCTGTTGTCTTCCCCTAACTTATTAATCTCCCACTCTAGAAAATCATTTCCTATCTTCTCCTTGTCTTTGAAATCTCTTAATGCTTCTATTCGTATCAACTAATTTAGAAAAAAAATAAAATGAGAAAGAAATAAGCAATCAGGGAACTTGCATAAGATCCTACCTACTTGAATGTATGTTCATATCTTTGCCATATTGCCTGTTTTCCTAAAGGAACTATCTTTTTTCCTAAGACCAGTTCCATGCATTCTGCCTTTATTGCCTACTTAAGGATATAATTCATACAGATTTCCCCCCTCCCACAAATTTAAATTTTCTCTCTCTCCTGGATCACTTCTATTAGCATATAAGCTTTCTGCAATATTATACATCTTAAAAGTTAAGTCTCACCTTATCCTACCTGCACTTTATTTCTGGGCTCTCTTTAAAAAATGTTATTTAAGCTTATTGGCCATTCCTTCAATGATATATATTTATTTTTTCTTGTATACCAGCCGCTGTCCTGGCTGACAGCAACATAACAGTGAACAAAACAGATGTGTCTTTAATGTCATCAAACACTAGTGAAAACAAACAACCAATAACTAAGTTAAAATACATTGTGTAAGATGGGTCATAAATACTACAGAGAAAAATAAAAGAACAGGAATAAGAAATGCTAGAGTGGGTTGGAGGAGGAAGATGCTGTTTTCATTAGTGTGGCCACATTCTGACTCACAGAGCAAAGATGAGACAAGAGAATGAATCTTCTGATGTCAGAGACATAGCAGGACCCAAATGGTGTAGGACTTTTAAGTTCTTTGTAAGGACTTAGAATTTTAATTTGAGAAAGATATAAGGGATATTAAGTAGTTTATGATCAGGGAATGGTGTTCTGGTATACCTTTCAAGAGAATGATTCCAGATGCTAGGTTGAAAATAGGTGGTAAGGGAATGGTAATAGAGGATGGACTTTAGAAACCAAGAGCAATATCCAAGCAAGAAACTATTAGTTTGAACCAGAGTCCCTAAGCAAATCTAATGAGAAGTAGTTAGAAGTAGAATTTGAGGATAGAACTGAGAAACTGAGTGAAATGTTACAAGGGAAAGGAGAGTCAGGAAAATGCTAAGTCTGAGCAGCTAGAAAGGTAGAGTTGTCATTTATTAAGATATAGAAGACTGCAGAGCTCAGCGAGTTGAAAGGACCATACTGCACTTGTTTATACTCTTGTTTGGCATTGGACGTGCTTAGATTGAGCTGCCTTTTGACATCTGGGTAGAGACATCAGGTCACCATTGATTGATTGAGTCTGGAGTTTATAGGAGAAAGTTGAATTAGAGATACTCATTTAGGAGGGGTCAGCACTGAGATGGATTTCAAGTTAGACTGGAAAAGTGAGAGAGTAGGGGAAGATAGCAGGGAACCAGAGTCTAGGGCGCTGCAGTAAGGCCAAAGCATGACATTTTTCTAGGAGAAACACCAAGAGACTGACATCCCTGAAGTCTAGCAGAGAATGTGTTTCAGAAAGCCAGAGGTGAAGGAGAATAGTCAACTATTTCAGTGCTGCTAAGAGTTCAAATAAAATGAAGCTTGAGAATTGACCATTGGCTTTAACAAGATGATGGTCATTGGGGACATTAACAAGAGCTATTTCAACAGAACTGTGTAGTTGAAAGCCTGATTGGAATGGGTTTAAGAAAAACAGAAGGAGAAAACATTAAGATCAGAGATAACTGATGACCCTTTTATAGAAATTTTGCTGTAAAGGGTACAGAAAGGGAGGCAGTAATACAGTTAAACATCAAGAGAAGATTCTTTAAGTCGGGTAAATTTGTACCATATTTCTATCAAAAGGATAAATCCAGTTATAACTCTGATACAGAAAAAAAATAAGAGAATTCATGTCCCATGTTCTTAAATAAGAGAAAAAGCTCAAACTCTTGTGCCTGAAGGAAAAGCCTAGCCTCCCGAGCTCGGATAGTTCATCCGGTGGGCGAGCAGAGGTGCAGGTAAACTGGCTGATATATCTCTAGGAGTCTGTGTAAATTCTTTTCTGATTTTTAATTGTTTAGTGAAATGAGAAGTAAAGCTAGTGATGAAGGGAAAGAAAGGCAAAGAGGTGTTAGAGATTTGACAGGAAAGGAGATAGAAAGTAGCTGTATGGGAGAGTTAAGAGTGAATGAAATGAACAAATACGGCAGAGTGGTCCAGCAGCACCTAGAACATCCTCAGGGTCCACACCTGCTCTTAGGTCCACCTGAGGTTCTCCCTGGAGGTATTTGCCTGACGCCCTCTTTCACTGATAACTGTTCGGCATGGAGATGTAGTTCTGAAGTCAGAGGCCCTAGTGTCCCAGCACAGAAAGTGGATATCCCAGCTCAACAAGAGTAGGCCAGTTTGCTCTTCCTCTGCCTTTTTGCTCTATTCAGGCTCTCAAAGAATTGGATAGTGCTCACCTGAATTTATAAGGGTGAATCTTCTTTATTCATTCTCCCAGTGCAAATACTAATCTCTTCTAAAAACACCTCCAGTCCAATAAGCTTTAGCCAGCGTTGTGGACACCCCATGGACAAATCAAATTGACATGTAAACTTCATATTGTTAGCACTTACTACCACATAACATCTTACCATTTATTAATTTGTATAGTATCCTTCTTCCTCACCTAGACTGTAAGCCTCAGAGCAGGGCCTTTATCTGGTTTGGGTCACTGCTATAACCACAGTGCTCAAATTAGCACCTGACCATGGAAGCCTCTCAGAAACATATTTTTAAATTCATAATGGGACAAATGGGTGGATGCATCCATCCAAAGAGGAATGTTGGGCAGTTCCTAATACTAGTATTTCCTTGTTACATGCTCTTATCATAAGGGCATAACCCTATTGTGAAGCCACTTTAAAAAGACTGAAGTCACTTTCCCCACACACACTGTTTGAAGAGAGGTGGCACATTGTGGTGAAAAAGCATACAATTCTGGTTCAGTTTGAAAAGCTTTGGTTTAGCCAGTACCAGCTATGTAACAGTGGATCTTAAACCCTATATAGACTTAGTTTTTACCTCTATAAATGAGTATTTTGAGAAGATGAAGTGAGTTAATTTATATGGAAGCCTATAAATGTTAGTTATTAAATTTCATGCTTTATAGAGAACAGAAAATAATCCCAGGGAAGACATAAGAGTCATCATGTCTCATCTTAAATGCAGCAGCAATCCTACTAGCTCAGGCCTCAATCTTAATACCGGAGTATTCAATAAACATGTAAATCTGGAATCTTATAGTCTTATATATAAATGCAACCACCATTTATGTTTAGCATGGTCAACTGTTAGAGTAAAACTTTTCCTGAAATATCTCTAAGACTTTGTCTTAGTTTGGGCTGCTGTAACAAAATACTTACAAGCAGCAGAAATTTATTTCTTATACCTCTAAAAGCTAAATCCAAGCTAACTTTTAGCCTCTCTCTCTCTCTCTCTCTCTCTCTCTCTCTCTCTCTGCTTTGTTTCTGTTTCTGATTTTGTTTTTGTTTTTGAGACAAGGTCTCACTATGTAGTTTAGACTGGCCTTGGACTCACTGTGTAGTCCAAGCTAGCCTCAAACCTCAAAGTCAAGGTGATCTTCCTGCCTTAGCCACCCAAGTGCTAGGATTACAGATGTGCACCTCCATGCCAACCTTAGCATTTCTTTAAGGGCACTAATCCAATTCATGATGACCTTACCTTCATGACCTAATCACCTCCCCAAACCTTTCACTCTTAATACCATTATCTTGGGGACCAGAACTTCAGTAAAGGGGAAGGTAGGACCAGAAATATTGACCATAACAAACATAAAATAGTTTTACCTATATTATTACCTCATTTCTCTTGATTATATACCTTTGATTTTTGACAAGGACAAATTGAAGATTTTAGTGAAATGTACCATCCATGGAGTACCCATCTGTGAGGATAAATTAAGTCTTTATCCTGCCTTAAAACCTACACTTATACATGTATTACTTGGGATTTTGTAGTAATTTCACTTGTAATACAGTTTTACAAGTGATAACTGTCCACCAGATTTTAACCTCTCCTGGGCCAGGGATTGTGCATGTCTTATTCATTACCTTATCTCCAATGCTAGTGCTCAGAAGGGTTTGTTGCAAGGTGAGCAATAGAAAGTTGCATGAGTAAAGAGTGATTAGAATGATTCAAATGGTAAGTGAATGGTTACAAGGTTAGGCTTGCAGCCTGATTCATAAAAAGATTTCTTTTGTTTTCTATGAGAAATAATTTAGTTCCTTCAGTAATATTAAAAAAAATCCATTCCTTTATTCAGTGTTTAAATACCTACTATACATTATAAATATTGCAAAGATCAATCTGACATTGATCTTTCCCTTAAAGAGCTTATAGTTTAAAAGAGAAAATAGGATACATGCCCAGATAATTAAAAGTTGAGATAGAAATTCTAAGTCTCACAAGTATAGTATTTCAGAGGAGATTACTAAAATAGAAAATGTGTCATTAAACAAAAGTCATTTTACATGAATTTCACACTGAAAGAAAAATTTAAATTTGAAGAGCATGACAAGTAGAAACTTCTGGGGGCCTTTAACGTACTTCAGATTGTCTTCATAGGCATAATTCTGATTTTCTGTTACATCTGATATCATTTAAAAACTTGCATGTTTCCTTTTCTTTGATGTGGTTTGTCACCAACACTGTGTTTAGCAGGCATTATTGTGTTCTTTCTTCAATATCACTGAAGGAAGAGAGATTTGAAAACTTGGAACCTAGTAAAGAGGAAGACACTGTGAGACTGAGTTGGGTGCTTCAGTCGTGAAATCAGGCTGCTGGGTGTGTGTGAACAGTGCCAGGATGTGCAGACCCTCCTGCTCCCACCACGGTCTCCATGGGCACTACTCCACACCTTGTTCTCAGTCTCGTACTTCTAGATCCCGTTGAAAGTTAAGATGAAGAATCCCAGAGCTAACTGTTCACACTGTAGAAACAAGTCAGTCTAATTCTACGTAAATGTGATCAAAGGAAACCGTACATTGGATCATGTTGTCATGGTCTCAAGCCCCATAATTCTACACACTACCAATTTATTTAAGCAGATTCATGCTTGGCACAGGAAGATCACTAACACTTTGACATTATGCCACCAAAGTGACAGACATGGGCTTTGCTTCCATTCTCCCCACTCGAATGAACATCAAGAGCTCTTGAAATATACCACTTTTTACCACTGCTGAAAGTCATGTCCTCGGAGTGCATAGATGATCTGTTTTTGTATATGATAGTCATATTAGTACCTCAGGATATCTGACATTCACCTACTACTTAGCCTTTCAGTACCATGTAAGCACCCCTAAAGTACGCAAGAGCACCACTAATTCCAAGACTGGTTTTCAATTCATGTGACTTTGTTTACTAGCAATCTGGCCTTTTATCAAGTAGATAAATATTTAAAACACTGTGATAAGGAGACATAGATACACAATGTGTGCATACATACACACACATATGTATACACAGTGCATATATACCAGGCTGTCTTCCTATTTCACCTTATGGATCGCTGATCTGTCTCTTCTATTAGTTTCCATTTCAGTGGTTCATAAATCTGGCTGTTTTGAATGCTTATAACACTGTATAAGAAATCTTATTTTTGCAGGGTGGTTAAGGAAGGTGGTAGGATAATGTTTGTTGAGTAACTATTATGGGTACTTTATGCATAATCCCCTGTGACAAGCTTAGCTACCTCTAAAGGTAGATGTTACCCTCACATTATATGAGAAAATTTAGATTCAAAGAGGTTTCCTATCTCAGTTGAGACTGCACAGGAGGAAGGACACAGAGCATTTCCAACACAGGCATCGTTACCCTGAGCGATCCTTGCAGGTGGTGCCTACAAAGTCTGCCTCTTAGGAGACACTGTTTTAAGATTCCTTATTACTACTCACTATAATCTAGGTAATGTGGGTGAGACAAAAATGAATAAGGTATAATTATTTTCTTGAAGAAACTTAAAGCTTACTTGGGTAAGCAAGAATAAAGAACATGAAATAAATTGAGAGGAAGAACTATGTGATTCGGACTAAGTTTAATAGGGTTTGATCAAAGGGAGAAGTCTGGGTCAGAGAGAGAAAGATCTGGGCAGCCTGTGCATCTACCATCATTGCTAGTTTCCCCAGTAATTGGCTGCCTGTGATAGAAAATTCTTCAACTCTTGATCCCATCACTATAAACAAAAGCAATGTGTACAGCCATTAATGTCATGTGTAATACTCTGATTTCTTTTATAATGTGTTCCCAATTATGGTTGCATAATTAATGGTTATCTGTGCATGAGATGTAGAAAATGTTAATAACAATCATAAAATACATGAATAGGAACTAGCTATCTGATTATTCCAGTTACTTCACACTGAACTGCTTTTCTACCTCATGCCTGAAAATGTTTGTTTCTAAAACAAGTGAAGATAATGCGTTCTCAAAGCTGAGAGTAGCTTCTCTTCTCACTGTGTGTGTAAATCACACAGAGGTTGTTCTCAAGTAGAGAGAATTTTGTGAAGCAAAATAATCTATGTACCCTGTTACAAGAGCTCATACCAGGATCGCCCATATACACCCAATTAAATGATTAAGGGAGGGGGAAAGTAGGGAATAGCAATGGTAAGCAGGTTTTAAATGCTGTAGAGGTGACAGAAGTGACACTCTCCCCTCTTAAGGACCACTGACTCAGAGATGCCGGTTCCCCTCAGACCTAAGTGGGGTAAGCTAGGTGGGATAAGCATCATCTTAGCATGGCTTCTCCTCGCTCTGCGGCCCACCTCCAGCACCAGCTACTGAGCGTGCTCCCCACGTAGATGGCTTCCCTGTAGTGGAAAACCGCTGTTTCCTGGCTACCCCCGGGCCTGTGGGTACCCAATCCTAGAGCATCCTTTGGAGCAATACAAACATTTGTTCTATTCAAGGGAGTATTTAGCCGGCTCTTTGGTTCCTGATCCAGACTCCAGATTGGCAAGATCAATTTTTTAGAGAGGGAAGAGGGAGCAAAAGATCACTCCTAGATTACTTTGAGTACCTCTGTCTCCCTTTGGGTTAAGAGAAGCCAATTTATAGTTCACTTGGGCACATTTCATTGGCCTTTGTGGTTTGAGTAGAACCCATGATCGTACACATTAAATTTCCATGAGGGGCTGGATGTAGCTCAGTAGAATACCTACTTAGCACACATAAGACCCTGGGTTCAATCCCCACCGCCACAAAAAGTAAATAAATACATAAAATAAAAGAGTGGTTTCCATCAAAGTTATTAAAAGGTAGTATTTTCATCTTATATTTTTAATTAGTATATAACACACATGAACCTGTAGAACATTAAGAAAAGTAAAATAAGTCAGATACTGCATGACATAACTTATATAAGGGAAGAATCTAGAAAATTCAAACTCACGGAAGCAGAGTAGAAAGATGGTTCCTAGCCTTTGAGGGATAAGAGAACTGAGGACAAACTTGTAGTTTTAAAATGAATAAATTCTAGAAACCGAATTACACTGTGGTGATTCCAGTTAATAATAATTTATTGCATGGTTAAATGTGTTAAAAGATTAAATTTTAAGTATTCTTACCATATACATTAAAAGGGAACCACAGAACGTGATGGATATGTTAAGTAGCTTGATTGTGGTAACCATTTCACAGTGTGTATACACCAAAGCATCATTTGTACACATTTGTACATTTGTGTTTTAATCCTTAAAACAAGACTGTAAAAGCCTATTTTGTGCTTTATCTCTTACGCATTTAGCTATAAAAAGATTACTTCTACTAAAATCTACACTTTTTGTGCAGTGGACAAATTTTAGTTTGATCCATGCAGTTGTCTCAAAATGGCTGCTTAACAGCCATATGCCTAATGTTGGTAGAAATCACAGTCATTTTAACATTGAATTGCTGATGCATCTGATTAAACAATGTTGTATAAATAATCAATTTAGCTTGCATCTATCCCTGTGAGATATAAGAATAACAAAAAATAGATAAATAAAATGGTGAAAAGGACCATTCTGGAAAGGGTTGGGAAGATTCTTCCTTTTCCTGCCTAAATGCTAGTCTTTATGACAGAAAGAAGACCTGTATATTTATAAGTGTGTCGACCAGAAAGTAGTTACCCAAAAGTTAGACCTAGTAGTAAGCAAGTGCCTCCTTCCCTCCTGGTCCCAGGGCTGTGCTCTGTGATAATACAGGGAGGATAGAAATTGGGCAAGAAGGGAACAAACCCTGCCCTGTGTCTGAAACTTCTACTTCCTGATTTTCTAGCAAAAGAGGTTTCACATTGGCCACTTTGCAGTATAAATTTAAATATCTATTCTTATTTTTTTCTCTGAGTGTGGTGTTAATGAAAGTGAAAACCAGTCATCAAGGGTGAATTATTTAATGCAATAATGTTTTAATAGCTGAGAAGAGACACAAACAGTGGTGATGCCTGTGGCTAATGGGTTTCCCTGATAGGAGATAAAAGGCCGATTATACAGCAGAGAGAGTGAAGGCCTGGTGCATTAATGACAATTTACAGGTCAGCTCACTTACAGGAGTGATTGAAAATGCACCATCTGTTTCCTAACGGTCAGTTGATAACTGTGATTCTGCAGGCAGTCAGCGTCTCTGCATCCCAATTGTCACTTGTCTTTCTGATTCTATTAGTTTGGCCCCATAGTATTTGACTGACCAGACTCTCAGTTTCTTCCCAAATGAAATAGTTTCCAAGTTAACTGGATTGATGGCAGTTAGTCCTGCTTCCATTTAGTCTTTCTCTGCCGGGTTGGAGAATTCAGCCCTAGCATTCAAAGTATTATTGCATGTATTAGCTTAATGTCTTGGGCTGGGGATATAGCTCAGTGGCACAGCGCTTGCCTAGCAAATGTGAGGTTGTGAGTTTGATTCCCAGTACCAAAATTAATTAATTAATTAATTAATGTCTCCCTGGTCATTCCCCTGGTGCTACTTACCTGCCATCCTTGAGAATATGCAAAAAATAGTCACTGAAATAATTTTCTGTGTCCAAATCAGGAACCTCAGTTGTGAAATGGTTCTCTGTGTACACACACACACACACACACACACACACACACACCTTTTCCCTTTTTCTCACATAGGCAAGAAAAGAAAAACCCAGTTTGGGCTTCACTTCTGTCCCCATCCTCCTCCTCGGTGCTCTGTGTCTTGTCACTAATAGGTTCCAGGCTCTCAAGATGTCAAGTGAGGGCTCCGGAACTATACTTCTGTGTTGGATGCTGTACTGTCCCTTTCTGGCTACAGTGACCTTGCCCAAGTTGTTTGACTGTTCTGTGCTACTGTTGCCTGGCATGAAATTGGGGTAATAATTAGGCTTACCTCAAGGCATCACTGTGAGGATTAATCACTCAGCACACTTTAAGTGCTTAAAGTACCTGCGACACACACTCACCATCAGAGCTGCTTTTGTAATTGTGGGACACAACTGGTTGGGAGGACAGACTGATCGTTCCTCAAGTCTGTGAACTAAGCAGGGTTTTGTAACTTACCCAAATAAGGTTGGAAGAATGGAAAGGAAACACTACCAGGCCTCCTTCTCTACCTGTAAATCACATTCAGCTGACACACTTTCGTTGAGCACCTACTATTCACTAAATTAATGGTTCTCAAAGTGTAAACCCAGCTCTGCAACACCAGCAACATGACCTGAAACCTTGTGAAAAATGTAAATTCTGCCATCTCCCATCATGCCCTTATCAGGTTTCTATATCAGAAACTGAGGACGGAACCAAGCAATGTGTGTTTAACTAGCCCTCCAGATGTTTCAAAGTTTGTGAGCCATTGCTCTGGATCTAAAACATGAACAAGACAAGTGTTCTGACCTTCAGGAGCATACAGACTCCTGGGAGAGACAGATTGGGAAAGAAAAATAACCAAGAATTCTGAAAGACGCAGTGGAAACCAGATAGCAGTGGCTCACAAAAAAGACGGGGGCAAGTCAGCACTTGGGAAGGAGATTGTGGAAAGCGTTCCTAAGCAAGTGTTACTCAGATGGTGTCTTGGAAGAGAACCAGAACTCTTGCAGTTATAAGTAGGGAAGATGACGTTCCCAGGTGGGCAGTCCATGTGATCGGCAGGTATGCTTTGTCCCCTGTTCCATCCCCAGTGCCTGGACGGACTCGTGGAACAACTGGACACAAAAGTCCTGAATTCCCTTAAACTGAATTTTCATGAGTCAGACCTTCTCAGCATAAGATATTAAAACCAACACGCCAACGTACTCTTGAGTTCTTTGATTTAAAGTACTATATTTCTGCTGTTTACTGGGTTGTTTGTTTAAAATGCTACATCTTAAAGCACAGCCTGGCTGTACGGAGACATATTGTCTCTAAATCTGCAGGTAGTTCAGTGAAGCCCAGAGCACTTGCTTGATACGAGCTGATTGTGACCCCACAGACTTTACCTGCAAGTTATTGATGTTTCTCCTAAGCCCATTTGTCTTCACAATAGAAACCACAACACTTTCCTCATTAAAATATGAAGAAGCAAATATCCTAGGCAGCATATTTCTTTCTGCTTTAGTTAAGATCAACCCTGCATTCAAAATGACTGTGTCTTGTACTTTGTGAGTTATGTTCTCATGTGCTGCCCTGTGCCAGATGCTTGCTCTTCTTTCTTCTGGATGCCAGGGCCCACTTCATAGCCTCAGAAACTTTCCCAGGGGTACCTCTGCATCTTCACACTGACCACGGTGACAGGTCTGGTAGCCAATTCAAAAGAAAAGGCTTAGGCCAAATTAGACTCTAGTAGTAGGGTTTCCTTTCTTTCAGAGCCACTTCTAAGGAAGCTGCCCTGTGGGTCTTCCCCTCCAGAATCCCTGCCAATCCCTCTTCTGGCTGTAGGTGCGCAGTTAATGACATCCCTGGTCAGCTTGCCTGGTCCTGTGATCTGGCAACACTTTACAGGAAGGCAGCTATAACCTGTGTTTCCACAGGTTATAAAGGGATACTGGTGATCATGGACAACCTCCTCCTAACCCATGGCCTTGTTCCACTGTGCCATACGAAAGTAAAGTTTCTGGATATTTATCATGCCACTCGTCTATGATGTGATGCAAGAAGAGATTAAAATACGAATTTTTTTAATCCTAAAGTTGAAATGAATGTTCTTTTATTTCTCTGTGCTGTTAGGGAACATAGCTTCATACGGCTATTCATTTAAAAAAATTAAACCATTTGTAAAGTTGAGGTAGAAAGAGGAGTTAGGGACACGTGAGATTTCAGGTAAGAACTGTCACCTTTCACATGACGGTTATCACTCTGAATCCTGTTGCCTTTCTCCGAACATTGTAAATCTCCTGAATGGAGCTCTGAGCATGAGACCTTTATTCCTTAATACTTACATTTCTGTACATCCAGTGCATCCATTTTTTTCTTTGTCTCAATCCTTGCCCCAAGAACAAATTTAGGGTTAATATCTGAGGAGAGAATATATGTATTAAGCAACTTATACTACAAGACCACAGTTGTTATAAAATAGAGTATAAGTGTTAGCATTTAAAACTTTGATTTTGCATAAAAACAAACACCTAATAACTACTTAACAGTTGGTACTTCAAGAGTCCTGTCCTTCATCCATTTAACTTTTTCTGCTTGACTTCCTTCATTTCTTTATTTTTATTAGTTGTGGCTGGAGGCTGCAGTTTGGGGGTGAGGCTGATACCGCAGGGTCGGCGTGGCAGTGGGTACCAGTGACCACAGGGCCGAAGTGGGCAGACACACTCTCAGCCTTGAGTGCAAAGAGGTTGGTCTGAGTATAAGGACAGAACTTTAAAAAACAACATAAAGGACAAAGAAAAGATTCTGGTATTTATGTAAAAGTTAATGAAGACACTGGTCCCTCATCATTTCACCCTGAGATGATAACTTCACTGATCTAAAGATTTGATTTGATACTTTGTGCCTCAGTCATTACGGCTTCAGTACCCTTTCACAAAGTCGTTGTCCAACATTATTTCCAATGTTAAGTAAGACTAGGTAAATCTGAAAACTGGGGTTTGATCCATACAGGCAAGGCGATTAGTAAGTTTCCAGAGCCAGGGAGATGATTATTGATGATTTGGGAGAAGAACCTTGCTGCAACAGGAACTCAGGAAACAGGAAAACCTTTGTGAACTTTGAGGCTCTGGTTTGTCCAGAAAGATTTGAAAGCTGGAAAGCGACGCTGAAAAGTATCAGAAAGTTCATGGAGATGAGCACTTCTTTGGTGGTTGGGGATAGTGAGTACACAAGTGTGCATGGCTAAACACTCCTGTCCTGCAGAAATCTTCACGAACCCGAGATCAGCCAAGAAGGAAGCAAAAAAACAAGGGAGGAGAGAAAATAGGAGTTATGAACCATGTCAAGGAACACAAGTTTAAGAGAAGTATGCTGAAATTTTAGAATGTGGAATTTATAGGTGAGGGAATGCTAAACTTTGAGACCATGAAGTTAGGTAAAATGAATCAGCTTAATTTTCACACAGTTTCTCTTATTTGAGAAACTCAGAATATAAACAGCAAAATAAAAGACAGGTGTGATAGCAAATAGGAAGATAGATCTTTTGTAATAAGGGAAAAGGAACAAGAAATAGAGAGAAGGGAGAAGGGAGGGAGGAGAAGGGGATAAAAAAATAAGATATGTTATGTATGTGTACGAAATGCCCAGAGGAGTGTAACCATTCTGTACTGTAAACACACACTAATAAAAAATAAAAATTGGAAAAGTAAAAAATTGTTATGTTTTAGGATTCCCAATTTGCTAGACCTTGTGTCAGAATAAATTATAAAGGGTCTGATATTGTCTTTGACTTAAGAAATAAATAAGTTAGAAATTATTTCATTTGCATAAATAAAAATGTTATGAAAATAAAATGAGATATTTGTTTAAAGTACAGATAAAATAAAAATCATAAATTATGATTATAGATGAATATAATGCTATATGACAGTATAGACAACAATTTACTGTTCAAAAGTATGTTTAATAATAAATAATTTAAGCTGGTTATGAATAAATAGTAAAATCATTTTTCCTTATCATAGTCTCCTAACAAATTATTTCTTAAAGTTCTTACTAGCCTATTTTGTGTAAATTTAGAAAATTATAGAGAACTTTATTTACAAGGAGTGATCAGGAAATACAGTGGATGTTTAAATTGAAAAGTACTACAGTGCAATACACATTGCCATTAATCCACTCAAAATACTTCCCCTTACTCCAGCCACACTTATCCCATTATTCTCGTCACTTTCTGAAGCAGTTCTAGACATCTTCTTTCATGAGTATCTTTAGTTGCACTGTCAGGATTACCCTGATGTTCTGAATGGAGTCAAAACAAACCCTTAACTTTTCATGGTCACTTTGACTTTGGGGAAGAGCTAGAAGTTGCCCAGTGCCAGCCTTGGTAAATGAGGTGGGTGAGGACGCACCATAATGTTTAAGAGGACTTGCAGAACTGCTTCAGAAAGCAGCAAGAACTGTGGGATAAGTGTGTTCAAAGCAAGGGGGCACAGTCTGGGGAATTAACATTCAGTGTATTTTTTTTTTTAATCACACCATGAACTCTTTGTTGATCTGTACCAACAAGGTATATGTGATAGAAATTTATTGAAATTAAATTCATTTATTGCATTATTTAATTAATGGAAGAACTTCATAACTGACTCAAAATAATTGTAACTCCTGTTTTCTGGTTTTACAGCTTGGCTCATCCTCTTCTGTGCCTTTTACATCTATTTTTTCTCAGCTTTTTATGACTGTTGTGGTTCCTCTCATTATTGGACAGGTAAGTTCTCCAATTTTACCCCTTTGTTTCTTCATAGGCCAAACTGTGAATTCTCATGTAAGGTAGGGAAATTGAGAGAAATGATAGTTGTAGGGAAAAAAACAACTAATTGAAAATATATGACAGAAAATACAGACTCATACCACAAAATTCTCTTCTTTTAATTTTTAAATTAATAGTAATCTATTTTTAGCTGTATATAGGATTCACAGAATCTAAAAACTGAATCTTAAGGACTCAGAAAAAGTTCTTCTAGCTTAGCTTTTTATAACATGTTCCCAAAAGCAAATAATTTAATTATATGCATATTAACTGTAAAACAAGGTTTTCATTGGTCAATCGGTTGGTGTGTTGTAAATCTTAGGAAGCTGTGGTAATGGAGGACAGAACTTCATGTGCCACTAAAACCAGTGAATCTGAGAGGAACAGTGGATGACTGAGAGCATTGATTTGGTAGCAGCCAGACTGTAGACTGAGTTCTACCTTTTCATCTGCGTGTGACCTTAGATAAGTCATTTTACTTTCCCTAACTTCAGGTTCATGATGAATTAAGTAGTTAGTGACAGTACCAAATGTAAAATGTTGCGAGGATTCTATGAACTAGGAATGCATGATGAAGTTCTTTGCATAGAGCCTGACACAGGCTTCTCGAGAGCTTCTCTCATCACCATCCTCATCACCATCATAGTGATCACCGGATTGTCTGCAGAGGCTACTCAGAAAGCAAATAGACAGTATTTACAGGCTGGTTAGTGTCGGGTTCTCTGGACAGCAGAATCCGAGCAGAGGTTCCTATGCAGGAGTTGTGTAGGGCTGTACCCATAGGCAGGAGGAGAAAGTGGGGTAGGATGATATCTTCCCCCAAAGGCTTCCCTGGGCTCCATGGAGCTCTGGAGCAGAAAGGACCCCTCCAGTTGTGCTGCTATAAGGCAGGGGTGCCTGCACTTTATATTCCTGCCCTGAGCGCTCAGGAGAGGCTGGTTCCCTCCCACCCCCTCCCCCGAGGGCTGTGAGGAGAGGAGCTCTCCATCCTCCTCCACCTGCAACACTCCCCGCACTGTAGGAATTTCTAGCAAGATGGGTCTGCTCGGCACACCGCATTATCACTACGCAGGCTGTATTTTCTAAACTTTTAATTTTATATTCAGAAAAGGGGCTCAAATGGCAAAAACGGGCAAGATTTAAAAGCGCTCAAAGAATACTATTGAATTAAGTATAAAATGGTGCTTAAAAAGAATACTTCCTCCACAGTGCAGAACTGATAAGAAGTCTTAATGGGTGTTACGTCCCCTGCCTACTATTCCTGCCTCTACTTTCCCTGGCTTTTGCTCAGTTCTTCCTGTCCTTTCTGTTCACAATGTCTCTATGCTCAAACTCCCACCTGAGAGTATTACTCATCTGATTCCTTAATTCAGGCTTTCTTTGAACTACCTGATATATGTCTCCCTGGTAATTCTTTATTGCAGCACATTATTTGATTTCTTTCTTGGCTTTTCATATATATATCCTTTTGTAAGCTTAAGGTTTTTGCCTCCATTAGGCTATAAGCTGTATGAGTATAGGAAGCGTATTTGCTTTCTTTACTATTACATTCCCAGATTATAGGCACTGAACAAATTGTATTGAGTGAACAAGTGAAAAAAATGAATGAGTGAGGTTCTATGATTCATATGAGATTTTCCCTCTTCATGAGGCATAACTGAATCTACCTGTCCTCCTCATCTTGACACAGTTTAAGCTATGGATAGCATTAGTTTAAATATATACTTATTTTCTTGGTTCATAAAATAGCTCCACTAATAACAACTCCACATTTAATAACTTCATTACAATAGTGATACCTTGAAGCACACAATTCTTCTGTCTTGGAAATATCTCTATTAAGAAATAGTTGTCTTAAAACAAGGGATAAAAACAAAAACCCCATTTGTATAATTAGAGAATATTTATCCAGACAGAATAATGAATTGTTCATTTGCTTATCCTTTGTGTGAACAGTAGTAAGTTATAAAGTAATAAAGGTAGTCACAAAGTAATATACGTAGTTGCTTTGAAGTACTGTAGGTACCAACGTACTTTGGCACCGTTCTTCAATGAGGAAATCTATATGCTTTCATCTACCCACTCCACCTCTTTGTATCATAGTCTTAAGGAATAACAATCACCAACCCTAGTCTCGATGTCTGGAACCCATCAGTCAGCCTTGCCTCCTTCCTCTCTTTGCATCTTTACCCTGACTTCCAGGCAGACACTAAATTTCACCATTTCTGCCTCAGAAATCATTCATATCTGGCACCTATAACCCTTCACACTGCCAAAGAGGGTGGCAAACCTCTAAGTTATCATACCTCCCAAACTTGGTTCTCTGCTGGCTCTCTTCTGATTCTTGTCCACTTTCTTTACCACCTCCATAGTAGTCCTAAGAAATGAATCAGATCATGTTATTCTTTTCCTTAACTGCTTCTCCATGGCTCCCTGTCTGCCCCGCAAAGCCCTCCATGGTTTGGTCCCAACCCACACTCCCCTCACATGGACTCCTCTTCTGCCATGCTGTGTATTCATCATTCCCTCACTTGAACATACTGTCACTGCTCTGTGCCTTTGTCATCTTGTCCCCCCATCTTTTCTGTCTATACTCATACCAGAGCTTGAACATCAGGCTGCCTTGAAATTTTCTTTTCTACATTAATTGGTTGACTACCCTTAGTCTAAGTCTCTTACAAAGTCTTAGAACATGAGTAAAATGTAGATGATTTTTTTGCAAGAGTATCACACACATGTCTCAACTCCAACTGCCAGTGGAGTCCTTGCTCCCAACTGAAAGCTCCTTAGCCTGGCGTTTACTATCTGATTTTCTATCAGCATTCAGTGCTTCTGAGCTCCAACCAGAATCCTTATCAAGCTTGGCTTATAGCATGCTGTAAGCACTCTAGCTAGTATCTCCAAACCTCTTCAAACTTCTCCCACAAGCTAGTGCCCAAGGCTTCTAAAATACGTGGTTAGATGACTGTCACACATAGCCTCACTCCTGATACAGAAGTCTGTCTTGGGCACCCTCCTCATCACTGGACATACTACCTGGTAACCACAACTTAAAGGAGAAAAGGTTTATTTTGGCTCACAGTTATATGTCGCAGTCTATGATTGGTAAGCTCAGACACAGAAATGGCATGATGGAGGGGCCTTGCATGGAGGAAAACTGTTCACCTCGTGGTGTCCAAGAGAGAGAGAATAAAACAAACAGCCAGGGAGGGGAGATACCCTTCCAGATCACACCCCAATGAAGCATCTCTTCTGACCAGACCCAGCTCCTAACAGCACATTTAGCTGGGACTCATCATTCAATTAATCACTAAGGAGTAAAGTGCACCATGATCCAATCATCTTCCAAACACATGGGACTTTAGGGGTGACACCTGAACTCTAAACCAAGACAGATTGAGTTCATTGAACAGATTCAATCTATCACACAAATAATCTAGTTTGGTGACCTATTCTGAGTCACGGAAATGTGCTGGCAGTGGCGATTGTTTTTCTAAAGGAAGTCTCTGGAGCAGTTGTCATAACTCAAAAACTCTGGCCAGATAGCTGCCTTTAGAAAGCCATCTCACTTCGGTGTATAAGGGAAGATGTGTGCTATTCTTCTGTCTCTTCACAGAGCTGTGTGAACTGCATAACACATTACTCGGGCAGCAATGCCAGTGATGGGGATTATATCTAAATACAGGTCACTCACCTGCCTGCTGCTCACTTCCGACCCTGCAGCCGGTTCCTAACAAGTCACGGACTGGTACAGGGCTGTCACTCTGGAGCTTAGGGACCTGTGCATAAAGTACTAGACTACTTTTTATACCTAATATAATGTAAGTGCTATATAAATAGTTATTATTGCTATATTGTCTAGGGAATGATGACAAAGAAACAAAAAAGTATACAGATTCACTATAGAGGCAGGTTTGTTTGTTTGTTTGCTTTCAAATGTTTTTACTTGTAGATTAGTCGAATCCACAGATGTGGAACCTAAGGACTTAGAGGGCCAACAGTATGTAACTTGTTAGAACATCTGTTGATGGAAAAAATAGATTATTAAAAACTTACATAAAAGAAAACCCACATTTCCAGTGCCCTCTCTTGGCTTTGGTCTCTGAATGGCCTGTGCTGTTCCTAGCCCATAAGTGCATTAAGACAAGAGACAGGCAATGAGGAATAGATCCTGTTATACGGATGGTGCTCCATGAGAACGTTCCTCAGGTACCCTATAATTGTAGGGAAGGACAAGTCTCTCAACAAGCAAGGTTTCCAGGACAACTCTGCCACCTCAGCCCCCTGCCCTATGACAATTCCCTCACAGGATCCTAGCTTACAATTGTATAGCTAACACAGGGTGCAATGATACTGCATTTCAAAGATACATACCCACCTTATAGACACAGCAGGTTTGAATATTTGTTACTGATGCTTTGCTTGACAGGTAAATATGGTGTATCTAATGCACAGTGAAGTGTCAACACCAGCAGGAGGCCTGTTTGACCTTGATGATAATCTCAGAGAGCTCCTTTCGGGAGCACCACGTCCATACCGTCTAAGGCCATGTACTCTTCAGTAATTCTTAAGCCTCATCAAGAACCCCAATTGATGGGCCCTACTATCGATCTAGAACCATCGTTCCTCTTCTTACCCAGCTGCGTCTCCATCCTCTGGCATTATAATCAATCCTTTGCAAATATCCTCCACTCCTTGTTCCCTTTCTTCCCTTTAGTGTACTGCTCAGAAAGGCCCAGCCCTGGCTGAACTTGGTTGGCTCAGCCTTCTCCATGAAGGCAGCCTAGCTGATTAGTTTCTGCACTCCCTCAGTCTCCTCACTTCCCAGCGGAACTCTCGGCTTCCTTGGCTCACTCTCTCTCGGTGCTACTTCACAAAGCCTTGGTCACGTTGCTGCCTGAGTGGCGGAGCTCTGCTTCTAGGAGAGCCATATGCTTCACTTTACCTTCATGACCCCGACTTTAAAATGCCCTGTGTCACCTCCCTGAAGATCTACTCTTCTTCCTTACAAGGTTTCTTTCTCTGTCCTTCAAAAGGATGATCTCCCCCTAACCTCCATTTTAGGTCCCCTTTACTTCCCTGTGCTCTCCCAACTCCCCTTTACTTTTGGGTCTCACTGTGTTTCTTTTCACAAACATCATGGCCACATCCCTCCTCAGAGCCCCTGCACTGGCTCCTCCCTGTGCGTGGAACACCTTGCCACTTCAGCCCCCAGAGGAAGACTCTCCTCACCGTCCTCCAGTGGCTTCCCCATTCCACTCCACTTTTCCAAAGTGAGATTTTTTTCTTGGTCATTACCTCTTAAACAGTAGCAACCAAAGGGAAAAGAAAAATACTGGGAATATGAGCTGAATAAATTTCTGCTAACCTTTTAGTAGTAATACAACTTCATCATTCAACTCTTGATTTATATTTCTAAGAGTGAATTTTATTTTGAGTGTTTTTTTACAGTACTTCATTTTGGTTGAGGTCATCCTGTACTGACTTCAACATGACAGGAGACCTAGTCTGGTCTTTGTCACTGTTTGTTGCATACAGGACCTCTAGGCCTTTCTTTCTTTTCTTTCTTTCTTGCTTACTTACTTGCTTTTTCACTCTACCATATTTTATTAGTATTTGTTTCTAATTCATGCAATTTCCAGTCATCTTGGGGAGTGGTTACATGTACATATTGCAGCGTGTTTTACTTTGTTGTCTTTGGACAAGGAGTGTTATATCCTGTACCATAAAGGTGCTGTTACTCTGAGATAAGAGGAATCTTTCCAAAGATGGTTAAGATTGCTTCTTCTGAAATTCTAGAAAGAAATAAAATTAGTGCTATGGCAGTATACTCTATAGACAAACCTTTTAATAAATCTAAGTACTCATAATACTTATTTGATGTAGTATATTTATGTAAATTTTGGGGGGTTCTTTGTTTGTTTGTTTGTTTGTTTGTTTGAGACAGGGTGTTGCTATGCCGAGTTCAGGCAGATCTTAAACTCACTATGTAGCCCAGGCTGGCCTCAAACTCACCGCAGTCCTCATACCTCAGCCTCCCAAGTGCTGCAATTAGACGTGTGCCACCTTGCCCAGCCGTTTAAGATCATTTTATAAATAAACATTAATCAAATAGAATTCCCACTGCCTTTCATTATTTTCTGTCACTTTGAATATAGTTTTCAAAGCAGCACACTGCTTTTTCCCCTATAAATTAATGATAAAAAAGCATGTTTATACATTATCACTGGTGCATTCTCTGGTCTTCCATTGATTAGTTTCACAGCTTGAGATTGACTTTTCAAATTAAATAAGGTTCAACTAAAACCAAAGATGATGTTATTAATGCTAGTAAAATTTTGTACTTGTAGAATTACATTAGATATGAGCTGTTTTTACTTCTTTGTGTGAGCTATATAGAGAGAAAAGTAGCTGTTACATTATATGGTTGGATATACTGATAAGCATTGCATCACCTAACTAGAACTTGGATATAAGAACAGGGATCATTTACCATGTACGAGCTCTCTTTCTAAACCATTTCAGAATTATTTAATTACTTAAATCTTCCTATAACTATTGTTATACCCACTTTACAGGTAAAGCAAAAGTAAGTTAATGAATTTGGCCAACACTGCAAAGTAAGGTGTGAAGCTAAGATTCAAGGCTTAGCACCCCCCAGCTCCAGAATTCATACCTTGACCTCTATGTATGTGCTCCCTCTGGAAACAGAGGTCTATTTCTACTCATCCATCTGACTATTTTTTACTATTTTATGCAAGTTTGGGGACTGTCTGTGCCTCCATTTTCAAGTGTAAACTTTGATTTCCCAGGAAACTTTGCAGGATAATATTTGTAATTCTTTCTCATATGAGTGAGATAAAATAATAGGAAAAACTTTTTCAGAAAGTGAAGTAGTTAATGCATGTTGTTGAAACCATTTATTTTTATTTACACTTTCTACAAAATATTATTTTGAATTTAATAAATATTTAATAAGTTATTTTTAAAGGAAAGTCTTCTGCAAATTGGATTTGATTTCACATTTCAACAGGATAATAATGAAGAGACAAAATACTTTATGAAAATATATAGGTTTAGTGCAATCGAGAATAAAAATTAAAGGCAGTCTCTGAAGCCACCTTGAATAAAAATAAATTTAAAATTCAGGTTTAACATGAAAAATTATGTATCATATATCCTCACTCAAAAGCTCATTTATAAATGTAAGGATAGAGTAGAAATAAAATGCAGGGAAATGCCTTGACAAGAAAATTAAGGAAAGTAAAATGATGGCTATTGTACCTCACAGTCACCTTGGTGTACACACATTCCTCATGCAAGACATGTCATTTTCACAGACTCCCAACTTGGAGGTTGTGTGGTAATTGATATGTAACTCAGCTTATTAGAAGTACAGAGATTTAAGTTTCCCTTTAGCCTTTCTTGCTACTTTATTTAAAATAAAGAAAATCAAAATGCTGAAGGTGAGACAATAAAAAGCTTCTCAATAAAAAGCTTCTTATAGAAGTTTTTTATTTTTTTCCTTCACAGGGAAAAATGAACAAATTAGTGAGGATTCGTCATTTAATTTTTAATGCTTAAATTTTATCTAATACCTGAAAGAATTAGTATAAATTATGAAAACATGTCTGCCTACATCACTGGAGTAGCTTCTCTTCCTAATTTGGGTTGTATTTTTTATCAAGAGAGAATTCTAAGACATCTATATATTCGGTTGTATTAATCTATATCTAACAGGATCTTATTTCCTCTCATGCCATTCAAATTTTCTATAAGGCAAAAGGTTTGGTTTGGAAAATTTTAAAAGGTCATTAATTCTTAACAAATGGGGAATCAGCATATTGAAAGTTCAGTTGCTGAACTGAAAGATGAGGTTCCTGGAGTTTATAGCCAAAGCACATCTTTGAAGCACATCAGCTCTGCTTCAGCCAGTTTTGTTTATGAAACATTTTCACACTTTTCTAGCTACACAGTGCAAAGCAGCTGCTTTGTGAATTTAATTTTAGAGAAAGATGGAAAAACTCTATGGAGCCTGGCAAGACATAAAATGATTTGCTCAGGAAACACAGACAAGTACCACAATGAGGCTAAAAATGACGAAAGACAGTTTTCCCTTTAGGGCTATTGTTTCTCTTATAGGTCTATAGACTTTCCAGCTTTTCAGTGGTTTTCCTTCTCAAGACTAAGTGTCCAGCATTAACCCAGTGATATGTTTAAAAGAAAGGCATTTGGCTGGGAGGATCCTGGACTCAAAAGCCCTTGGCACTTGTCTTACTGCCTGAGTCCTACTGCACTGAGATTCCAAGTGCTCTGGAATGAAGAGGGGTTATTAGGTTATTAATAAATCTAGTTAATGCCCATATTCATTGATGATCAGATATTCGTCTTGGTTTTAAAATGGCTTTGGCTTTCAGGATACACCTCATTCATATTTATTTGTTTATTTTGTCAGAAGGGGGTCTTGGCGATAGGCGAGGAAGACACTTTTACTTTGAGAACTGAGATCATATGTTATGTAGCCTGTTGCTGAGAAAGAATGTATATGTTTTAATGAATGTATATAAAATAAGATTGAAAGACCACATAGATTTCACTAACTCCATGTATTTTCCATTTGTTTTTCTTTTCCTGAAGGAGTTGAGCTGTGTTAAATTTAGGATCCTTTTGGCTTCCTCTTGACAAACACAGTAGGCTATGAAATGATCCTATAAATGAAATCCTTCCATTCCCTTTGGTCCCCACCCATGGTGACGTATTTGAACATGAGGCCATCGGGATGACCTGTGATACTTCAAACATTGCTATCCAAAATTTATGTCCTAATACATTAGTTCATTATACTGTATAGCAGAACTGATCTTACTTCTCTATATTGCATTTTTAACCTTAAACAAAGAAATGAACACTAAACAAATTACTATGGTGTGGGATCTCTTCCACTCATCATGATATTTTATTAATCTAGCTGTAATTTTAATTGCATGATCTACATTTTTAAAAAATTAACTATGTAATGTTATTCCTCCTTTATCTTCATCCCAGCCAACCTTGAATGTCTTACTCTTGTGCCTTATACCAACTGATCACCTTTCTGCCAAGATGTCCTTTATTTATGCTATTATTTCTCTTAATGAGTCCATGAGAACAGGTCAAGTGGATCTGACAACCACTTTTTCAAAGGTTCTATTGAGAATACAGTGTCTCCTCTTGTCCTCAGGGGATGCATCCTAACCCCTGAATGGATGCCTGAGAATATGGATAGCACCAAAACCTACATATGCTCTTCCCCATACACACATACCTATCATAAAGTCTAATTTATAGGTTAGGCACAGTAAGAGATTAACAACAATGATAATAAAATAATTATAACAATATGCTATAATAAAATATATTTTAAATCTATAAATTGTTTATTTCTGGAATTTTCCACCTAACATTTTCAGTTGACCACTATACGTGAAAGTACAAAAAAATGAAACCATGGATTTAGGGAAATAAATGTAATTTATTTTGTTAAGTATCTGTAAAGATGTGCTCCATTGTGGATTAAGCCTTTTGATGACAGAGTTGATGATGACAAAATCTCATCAGCCTTTATCAGAAGTTCCTTGACCTCATTATTGCTAATGGATCCATGGTAACTCTGCCTGTTGTGAAATCTCATGTTCAATTATGCAGGATAATGAGTGTCTCAAAACTTAATATGTTTCACCTATCATCTTTACAATAGAGCTTATACAGCTTCTTTCAAGAGAAAAACTAGATTTTAAGTAGAATGGTTCACTTTTATGTCCAAACACAAGTTATCACCAATATTTCAGACTGTCCTGATTTTTAAATATCTGATTTGATTTTAAAAGAAGAGGAGATTGCTGTACAACTTTATATTTCACTGATCCTTTTATAGGAAAGTTAGGACAGGTTTATTCATTTTTAAGTGTTAATTTTGGAATTCTAAAAGCATGCAAATGGCATTTGTCTTTGGATTCACAAAAACTCTAGATATTCAGAGTTTGAATTATTTAAACTCCCACAACACATGCACTTTTGCTTTTCAAGCATGAGTTATAATTTAATTAAAAACTTCTGGTGCATTGCTAGCATTTTAAATATTAATATGTTCCATGGATCACTTTTGATTATCTACTGTCTTGAAATTCTTGAAGATGTCAGATTTTTAAGATTCCCAAAGTTGTACTTGGAATTGTCTGTCGAGGCAAAGGGGACTGTGATAATTACACACATCCATTAGGATCAGCAGAGGAGATAAACTTTGGGGAGGCTTAATGGGCATGTCTCAGTGACAGCTAGCAAAGAGCATTTGGCATGATTAAGGATGGCTTTGAATGTGGTTGAAAATCTACTCTCATTATGGACGCCCGGTGGAAATTGCACTACAAATGTTAAATTCCCCAGAAGAAGAGTGGCAGAGCAGGGAAGCTTTGAAATCCTCTGTGGCCATCATCCAAATTATTCTCTTTCCTTTATGTCTTTCTGCTGTCAGAATCACTTTGTGATGCCCCGTTCGACTCCCTACATCTCTGAAAAGAGGCAACCTGTTGCTCTCTGTGTTGCAGATTGTCCGAAGATACATCAAGGATTGGCTTGAAAGAAAGAAACCTCCTTTTGGTGCTATCAGCAGCAGCGTGCTCCTCATGATCATCTACACCACGTTCTGTGACACCTTCTCAAACCCACACTTCGACCTGGATAAGCTCAGCCTCATCCTCATACTGTTCATAAGTAAGCTGGAAGGTGGGGGCCCTGACCCCCTCAGTCTCCTCAGTAGCACTGTCAAGTGACATTTTTAGTGTTAATTTCATTAGAAACGAATACTTAGTTTATACTAATATATATTTACTCAGTGACTTTATCTTGCATATTTGTTCTTGAGAAAGACATCATTTAGGCACCTGTGATCTTAATCTCCTTTGTTTCTGTTTTCTGTGTTTTTTAAATGTCCATTGCACTGTTTTCTGATTCCCAATAGTTGATGTGAGATAAAAGGAGCCTTAGTATGTGTCAAATGCAAAATTCCAATTGAGCACTCTGTCACCAATTTAAGTTAAAACTGATCGGAATTCTTATTGTGATATAAAGCCAGGATTTGTAATATATGATACCATTATTTTATATATATACTAATTTAGTTATATTGGTTAAAATGTAAACATTTACACCATATATTCTAATAAAAATATATCTAAAGTAATATCATCTCATTTTAAGGAACAACAGGTTATAAAATGCCATTAACTGCTTAGGTTCAAAAACCAAAGGCTGTGGCCAGGGATTTAGCTCAGTGGGCTAAGCGTCTGCCTCACAAGTGCAAGGTCGTGAGTTTGATCTCCGGTACAAAAAAAAAAAAAAAGACTGCTTTTATTGTAACAAAAAACAGATTTTGTTGTTAAGAAAAAGATACGTTATTCCAAAGTATTATATGATACCACATCTATATCTTCTATAGTATACATACTCATAGTATAAACCTGCTCTTTCTAAATTAAAAAATTAAATAACCAAATCTTAAGGCAAAAAGGGTTTGTAGAACTCCCTCAGTAGTAATGTCTTAGATTGTGTCTGGGAATATCGCCATTGAGAGCAGGTTTAGTTCTACTGATAGAAATGATTCTATCAATTTAGCGGTGTTTGTTCAGTTTATTCGTTTTTCTGACTTCCTTAGGTTTCAGGTAAAACTAAACTTATCAGTAAATATAGTGCAGATATAACACTTTTATAGTACTAATTTTGGTTCCATCTTTTTTCTCTCTCTTTTCAGTAGTTTCTATTCAACTGAGTTTTATACTCTTAACCTTCATCTTTTCAACAAGGTAAGTGATTTGCTGTATTTTGTTAATCCAGTGAATAATTATAAATTGCTCCTTAGTTGGCTACTGTGCTGCTATACTCTCCTATTTTTTTCCTCCTGTCCCTACTATTCTTTCTCACTCTGCCACCCAGAAACCGTAATCATCACCAGAGAATTTGTCCTTGGCCCTCGTCTCACCTGTCCGCCTCCTGCCTTCTCCTGAGCACATGACTTCTTACTGTTGATGAGATTCAGGACTCTGTTTTCCTTACCATTCAGTTAATTTCCCCTGACTGCCATAACAGGATCCTGGCTCGAGATACTCAAAATAGAATTAATCTTTTCCCCCAAACTTCCTCTTCGTCTTTTGTGCCTTCACTTATTTTATGCCATCCTCAGAGTTACTTGGACTGGAATCCTTCACATCACTTTTTAAAGGCCTCGGACCCTAATTTTGTAATACTTGTTCTAGCCCCTAGCTGCTTCCCTAATTCAGGTTCTTGGTACCCCTGTCAGTCTGTTGCAATGTGTTTCTTAACCTAGGCCCAACCTTACCTCTCCATTTCATACAGTTTCCAATGACTCCAAGTTCTCATAATCATCCTCTTACTCAGATGTCCTCCTTGGATGGCCATTACCTGCAGTGAAGTTAATTTCTTGAGTGCAAGGCCCTCCAGCTAAACGCAATCTCCGGAATCACCACTAGCTTTCATGCTACTTACGCATTAGTTTGAGGTAAAATCACTCTATTCCCTGAAGGAACTCCATTCCTTCCCTTGTTTGGGCTGCCCCCAAGACCAAATTGGTCTTCATATCTTAGTTTCACTTTCCTTTTCTTAAAGGTGCACCTTAAATGCAGTTTCTTGTGCTGGTATTATCTATTTAACAGATTTTTTTTTTCTTTGAGACCATGTCTTGCTATGTAGTTTAGACTGCTCTTGAACTTGCTGGGTAGCCCAGGCTGGCCTTAAACACTCTGCAACCCTCCTGCCTCTGCCTCCCAAGTGCTGAATTACAGGCATGCGCCACCATGCCTGGCCTCAACAGACATTTAAGCCTTTGGTGTGGTTTAGTGGGACAATAGTCACTGGTCAGGTGGACTTGAGCCAGATTCACTGAAAGACAAGACAAGAGGTTAGGCTATTGAGGCTATTTCAGCATGCTTTTATTTTTTTTTTAATTTTTTAAATTTTATTTTAAAGAGGACAAAACAGAATAAAACAAATCAAAAGAAACCAGTGTAAGTGATACAGGACTTCAAAACATTATGAAACCAACAATAGTTACCATAATGCCTTTTGATGTCTTCAAAATAGCTGCAGATAACTTCATACATAGTAAAAATCAAACAGAATAGAAACAATAAAAACAAAACAATCCAATAAAGGACTTCAAAACAATCCAATAATAAATCCAAAATTGCTACCATAGTATATCTTGCTATCTTTGAAATAGCTGCTCCTGCCATTGGATATGATGTAATCAAACAAAAAGAGAGTAAAGCCCAACCCAAAAAAAACAATGGAAATGATATGGGACTTCACATCAATAGGGAATCAGCAATGGCTGCAGCCCTTAGAAGGAGAACCCCCCACCCCTGCAGATGCCACACTGCATACCAGTATACTCTGAACCTGTGATCAGACCACTGGCCCTGGACCTGCAATGTCAGTGAAACACCAAAGCACCACAGGCATCTAATTGCATTTTACCTCCATAGTGTGTTTCTCCAGATAAGCCGGTTGCTTAGGACAGCTGGAGAGGGTGGGGGTTAGTACTTCTTGTTTGCCAGCCTGCGCTCGCTAGAAGGGGCCAGGGTCTGTCTGTTCCAGTCTGGTGGTGGCCCACACATGACGCTGGTTGCTTCCAGGTGTGGCCTCCTTCTCTCTACCCCTGGTCTGCCTCAGCACACTTTTAGAAATCGGATGAGTTCAGGCTCATGTTAGCCTTGGGCCCTTACAGCACTTGGTATAGCGCTCTGCTGATTGTAAGCAGTCATTAAAAATGTACTGATTGATGTCACCTGAAGCATTTTTCCCACGCTTAGAGTTCTGATTTCTGAAGTAAGAATTAAGCCTAGAGACTCTGAGTCACTGAAAAAATGTGACTCAGTTGGGTTAGTCTGAAAGACTCATGTCTCCTGTCACCTGAGAAAAGATGTTTGTGGATCAGTGACTGTTCACTGGTCGTTTTGGTGGAAATAATAATCCGGCCTCTTCATCCTATCAGATAAGTAGGATGCAGAGAGCATCCTGTAAAATTAACTGAAAAATTCCTTGAAAAGATGCAGTATTGATCAGGAACTACTGGGATTGTTAAAGGGGGACAATGGGAAAGGGATGTCACAATTAGTTGAATTAAAAGTAAGAATTTCCAGCATGCAGTAGACTGGTCCTTTCTGGTAACGTGGTTTGGAGATCCTTCATTGCCACCTGTTTTGCCTGGCCTGAAACTCTGTTATCTTTGAACTTCCTTAACCCACTGTCAGTCAACACATTCTTTATTAAGCCATAGACTGTGGAACAGTAATAATCAGATTCCAAGGTAATGTGTCCACAGCTCCAAAACAAGCTGCTAAAAACTGGAGATTTTTCACAGGGACAAAATTTAGAAGATGGCCTTTGTCTGTTTTATTGCTGAGAGCTCCCATAACTGCCAAAGCTTGTACTGGAAGAATGAAAGATGCCCTGGGCATGGTCCATACAGTATTTCCTGTGAGTGTGATAGCAAGACCATGATATATGGCCTCTTTGCTGCTATTTTACTGATGAGAACCCAAACTGTAGTTTAGTAACTTGTCTAAAGTCAGATTGTAGAAGTTTAATAACTTAACCAAAATCAAGTAAGTATACCTAGAATTGATAACCATTTCCATTTGACATTTCCAAAAGTATTGGTCCCTGCTTTGTCCATTGCTCTAAATTATTTTAATTATTTTTAAAATTCATAATGCTTGTATTAGAGAATTTATTTTTAATTATTTTTAAAATTCATAATGCTTGTTTTAGTTAGAGAATTTAACTAAAGAGCATTTAATTGAATTCTAAACAGTTTCATCCAAAGTGCCAAGAATTTGAACTAAGGATTCTGTTGAGTTCCATTTTCTTTTCCTAGTTTTGGTCTTTCCTACCTGAAATTGGTGAAACTGATGTGATGTATGTTTTAATTTTTTTCCCTAAGTAGTCCAATAAATGTAATAAATTTGAGGTGTCAAATGAAAAAAAAAAAAGGAATCTCAGTGTGGAAATCAGTCTGTCTGTTACACGGCATGCTGTGGTATCCCCAAAATAGAAAGTACAGGAAGTTCAGCTTTTTTGCCATATTCTGCTTCCTTTAGCATTTCTTAGATTTACTGACCTGCTGGGTTGCCATACCAGTGAGTATTTAAAGCAAATTTAAGACTCTGACACAACAAAAAGAAACAAGAAGAGCTCTTAAACAACTTTATTCAAAAAAAGTGAAATAAAACATGTTTTCATTAGAAAAAATAAATTTAAGAGTCATTTATCGATCTACAAAAATAGTGCCAGGATTCAAAATTCCAGAGTTGGAATCAGAACGACATGAGCTTCAGCTCTAATTAATAACTTTGTGACTTTTGTCAGTTTCCTTACTTGCAAAATTGAGATAGTAATAGAATCTATATCATAGGAACATTGAAGAATTAAATAATAGGTACATAAAGCCCTCAGTGTTATGCCTATATACATGTGTGTGTGTGCTAAGTAAATGTTAGCTACCATAGGATGGTTGTTACTAAATTAAAAAACATGTATAAAAGACAGTATGGTAGGCTGATGACTCAAGTAAGAGAAATCTAGACTCAGCAGAGTGACAAAAGAACCCCCAAGAAAAGATAAGAAGGAAAACAAATATCCAGGTGTATAGATGTGTTAATCCTATAGCCCAGTGACTCAGTGGGCCACTCACCACATCCCTGGGAGGAGGACGGACAGATGGACAGGGAAGGAGGAAGGGAGAGAGGGAAAACACACCAGACAGGCATTCTCAGTGGTAAGTTGCTGCCATTTCCAGATTGGGCAGCTAAGCCTAGCAGCTCTGGGTCACCCTCTTTGTGGCACAGGGCTAATGTCGGATGAGTTTTCCTCCAAAAATGAGCAAAGACAAAACAACAGTATAGAAGTTAACAAAGGAAAGTATCTCACATGTAAGTTTCCTCCTCTAAAAACAGTGGGTTTAGACAGAACTCCCTCTGAGGACCTTTTCTGCTCTACATTCTGTGATTCCACTAGTAAAACCTGACATGTTTTCCTCTGTGAGTACCACAGAGGAAGGCAAAGTAAATATTATGTGGAGAACACTGATTGAAAGCTTTGTCAGAGAGAATAAAAAGACCACTTGGGAAGAAAAGGAAATAAACATCTCCAGGGAAGCCAAAGTGATCAAAAGAATTATAAAAACAGGATAAAAAGAAAATCAGTATTAAAAAGAGATAAGGTAGAGTTAGAAAATAAATAATAATGTGATTCCTTTTCAAAAATATGAGCAGACACAATAGAGATGTTCATCACTAACAATAACTGCAGTCATCACGCTTGACTATAACGTTCAGGACGCTGCCTCTCTGCACTGTCGTCAGCTTGTGCCATGAAGCCACCCTTGACAGTGATGGCAGAGAGAAAGTTACTGACCACAGCAGCCACTCTCACCCATTAAACTACTTTGTAATGTTTACTGTTTTTATTTTTATTTTTTATATTCTTCTTTCTGAGAAAGCAAACTGGTCTCCAAGTCTGGGGGCACCCTGCTTCCTTGCTATGTGACATTAGGGAAGCCACTTACCCTCTCTGTGTTTCACATTCCCCTTGTGAATTAAGCAGGACAGTTATGCCGTCTACCTTCCACGATTGTGCTGAGAAGGAGGCCATGCAGGGTGCAAAGCACTTAGAAAAGCACTCAGTCGTGTGCGCTGCTGTTGCCTCTCACTGTCATCACAAGTGCAGGGCTGTGTAGGCATCTGTTCCGCGAACTTTCCCTGTTGAGATAGATTTGGAGGATGCGGTGTAAACAGTTGCCACATGGCTAGGATTCAGATTGATCCTCTTGAAGAGGGATATGGCTTTAACTGTAAACATCCCTAATGTTGTGCTCCTCCCTTCCACACTGATGGAGCTGCATCAGCAGAACCCCAGAAAAATGTTCCCTTTTTCTCAAGTCAGAAGTGTCCCCACCCACGTGGGCCTCTCTGCAAAGTCCTCACCTGGGACAGGATGAGGGACCTTGTCAGCAGCCTCTTTACCCACATAGTGCTGCCCTAGTGGGTGACAGTAAGAATCAGAGCCCCAGGAACCAGAGTTTTTAACACTGGGAATGTTCAGAAATCCCAACAAGAGCAAGTCCTAGTAGGACCAAGTTAGCTAGAGGAGAAGTACACTGCCAGATTCTCCAGGGAGAAAACCGAACTGCATAAATCCAGATGTGGCTACCACTGGTTAAACCAAAGGTAGCCAAAGACTGAAGAGTCCTCTGCTGTTGCTGATGCCACAGGCCTTTCTGGGGGACCCCCCCCCCCCAAACTCATGTGCATGTCTGTGCCATGTCCTAGCATCACAGCTGGGCCTTCAGGCCTGTGCAGTTCACTGTGAATTGACGGTGTCATATTCCCATATTATCAAACTTTTCTAATTTCTTCAGGTCCAAGTCCTCAGTATCATCTCAAACTCCATAGATACCTGAAACGCCTCATACTTTACAACAAAAGTAAAAACTTTGAAGTTGCTTCTGTTTTGATTCTCTACCTGGAAAATGTCCATGTTTTTCACCTATCTTGTCAGCTTTTGCTTGCAGCTCAGAGTTCGCGGGGAACCTCTCTCCAGTTCACTCTTTCGTCACATCTTCTTGGGCCTTCCTGGGGCAGCCGGGTCATTGGTTCTCCTATCAGCTGTCCTCACTCTCTGTAATCATGTTCAGATCGCCCATAACCTTTTTCTTCTTTCTACCAGATTCACTGAAAATTGAGTCCCATCACAGTCCTCCAGACCCAGCGTCTCTCCCTGGCCTCCTCTCAAGCCCCCTGGGCTCCTCTTCCGTTCTCTCTTTCCATTAAAGCCTTCATGTTCCCTTCAGTCTTGTGTGCTCAGAGTTACCAGTGACTTATTAATTCCTTCTCTTTCCAAATAGTAATGAAAATTGAAATATCAACAAGCATGCATTAAACATGTATAAAATGTCTGATTCTTAACAGATATCAGCATTTATCATCACAATGACCCTCTATATATAAGCAAAAGGAAGATCTATTAGTGTGCTTGCCCCCAAAACCTGTCCTGTTGGAGAAAATGCTGCATAAAGATTAACAGTTGACAAGTTCTGTAGATTCTACCTCTGTGTTTCTTATTCCCATCACCTGTGTTGCTTCAGGTGTTTCTCACCCCCTGCTTCCTGGCTGCCTTCCTTCAGTGTTATGCCGTGCTGCATGATTACTTCTGAAGAAGTTTCATCATCTCACTCCATTGGCCCAAGTCCTTCAGCAGTTCCCCTTAGCCCAGCTTCCAAGTCCATGCTCCTGGTCACAAGCCAGCGTCCCTGTACACAAATCAGCCTGAAAACCCTGCTTTTTCCCAACCCCGTCCTGCAGCTTCACCTTGCCTTTCCTCCTGAAGGATTATCTGTGTGCTCTATCATCATCCCATCCCACTAAGGTGTTCCTTCTGCAGGGCAAATCTCTGCCTCTGTCTGTCTCTCCCTCACTATTTCCCTTCCCTCTTTCTCCCCCTTCCCTTTTTTCCCCTTCCCTCCTCTCTCTCCCCTTTCCCTCCCCATTGCCCTCCTCTTGTGCTATGTAGAGCATTTATCTGCACTCCTTTTCTTCTCCCAGCCCATGTACTTACGGAAGTACAGAGTTCCCTCCTTAGCAGGTCTGTCATGAAGAATAGAGATAAATATGTCAGTCATAATAGTGCAGCATTTAAAAAGGAAGAGTAACATCACAGTATACATCTGAGAATTGGGTGTAGAAACCGTAAAGCCGTCTCATTACACTCAAGTGACACACATCTGTGGAGAATCCTCACCTGAAGTTGATACCAAAGATTGAGCTGATATCAAGAAAGGGCTGGAAGGAGGGTAGTATGGAAGCAGAAATGTGTCTTTTCAGTATAAGGAGAGAAAGGGCCGCTTAAATGCCCTCCTGACACCTAAAGGTAGGATGAGGGGGAAGAGAGGGTTCTTCTTGCCTCCAGTGAGAAGCCAACAAAGAAAAGAGGATGTGGGATCTGTTTCGAGGCTTTTCTAAGTAAGGATTAAGACGTGTCACAGCAGAAGTCATGCATGGTGCTGAGGTTTCTAAGGGAAATGTGGACTCTTTCATCATAGACCCTTAAAATTGGGTAGAGTGCAGCTGCAGCTGCGTACAGTCGGCTTCCAGGGTGGCCTGTTTTGTCAGAGATGAGGCAGGGAATGAGCACACTCAATATACCGTCAAACCCTGGTATAGTGAGTTTCTGAAATATAGGGGCACAATAGTAATAATTACATTTCTCATCTTTTTGGCTGGTGATTCTACAAACCTTTATAGTCTAGCAAAGGAAATGAGATTATGATATCCAGCCAACAGCACCAAGCCCCCACAGCATTTAATCAGTTTTGATGAAGTGAGATTATTTTTCCTGTTTAACCTATTATATAACAATAGTAGGATTTTGAAGTTAAGAACATGAACAGGGGAGCCGGGCTCGACTTGAGCCTAGCTTTCTCACTTATCAGTGATAGTCCCTGAATAGTTAAATAATTTTTGTGTGCTTTAGTATTCTCATCTGTAAACAGGGTTTTATTTTCTCTACTTTCAGGAGTAAAAGACCTTTGAGAACTGCCTAATACCCCTAAGAATTGCTCAAAAAAAATAATAATTTCTCTTTTTTGCTATAACATCCTGATAAGAGTCTGATTGCTCCCACAACAATGTGTTGTTCCTTAAGAGAAGCATTTTTTGGAAATAAATTCTTTCAGTCTGATGAGTGATGTCAGGTAATAATGAAAGCTCCTTGCTGCATTATTTTCTCAAAATCCTGTACCACCATGGACTAGTTACACATGTGAGCTTAGAAGACCTCCTACAACACATTTTTTAAACAATTCTCCTCTCCATGGATGATTGTATCAGAAATGCTCTCTAAAAAGAAATTCAGACATTTCCGTACATTTTGGCCTAGAATTACTTATGTTACCAGGATTGATTGATCAAGGGGATGTTAATGTAAAGACAGGTACTATATTTTAATTTAGAATGTGTTAAATAGAATTTTTCTGCAAGTATTTGGGGTTTTTTAAAATGTTTTTTGTTTTATTTGGGTTTTTTTGCCCCTAGGAATAACTCGGGGTTTACACCAGCAGACACAGTGGCTATCATTTTCTGTTCTACACACAAATCGCTCACATTGGGTAAGTGATTCACAGAATTAAAGACTGCATATCACCCACATAGAGTCACATGTTAAGATTTTGAAACTCAGTGAAACATCATGTTACATGCAATGGGGAATTGTCCGTTCTGTCAGATAAAGAGTGGCAGCAAAGCGAGGGTGGGTCACTGCTTTGGCATAGTTATTTGAGCAAACCAATTCACTGAGGGGCCAAATTTAATAGTATTGGATTTTGTTTAATTTATAGTCATACTTTCAATTTGCATTAAAAAAAAAAAAAAAAAAAACAAGAATGCAGAACTCTTAGAACCAGAGTGAGGCAGGGATGTCAGTGGAAGGACAGCTCCAGAAAACTTTGCTTAGGAATGTTCTAGAATTACCCCGGAGAGCCTCCCTTTCCTGGGTGCTCAGAGCAAAATGAAAATAATGTTACCTTAATTGGGTATTGATGTTAATTTGAAATTCATTTTCCAATGTTATGTTTTCTAATAAAAAAAAAACTGTCATTATCATTAGCTCAATTGGATTAACACTAAAAGTGAAATAAGTATTTAATGGACAAAAATAGTTTAAGAACAAAACTGCTGTTTTCTACTTTGCTTTATCTAATTAAGCACCATTATCCCAGTAACATCTTAGGCAACCAGAAAGCTGTTTTTACTCATTAAAGTCACTAAGTAATCGGAAACTTTATTGAAATATATATCATCCACAAACTCCTTGGGGTTACAGGCATGTTGTGGCAGATACTCCTGTTACCAGTCCCTCTGCATTTTGGCACTCACTTAAAAGAATGAAGAATCATGACATGTCTCTTAGTTTGGTAAGATTAAAGAAATTCCACCTATAAATTTAAGAAAGAAGAAATTTCACAATTGTTTTACTAATTCTAAACGTATTTGCCTGATAGAAGCTTAGTCTTACCAAGTTTGCAAAATGATTTAGAAGTTAGACAGGCTCTTCAAGAAGCAGTTGTTGTTTGCCGTCTAGGACTTCAGATCACTCAAATAAATCAATAATGTGTTTGGTTTTTCTGCATAACCATTATCAAGTTGAAATTGAAGGCACTTTGAAAGCCATATTCCAATCCTGATTTTCAATTAACTTTCTGAATCTTAAAATTTTTATCTGTAAAATTCTTTGTAAGTATTAAAATTAAAGAAAAAAATTTGTTAAGCACCCATCACAGCACTTGGCAGTTAATAGGTGGGCAATTCATGACAGAATGTATGTAGTAATTGTACACAGTTTGCTGTGAACTAAATGAGATATCTCCTTAAAGAGCTTGCTGTGCTTCCTGGCATATGGTGGGCCTCAGTAAACAGTAGCTAGTATTCATTATTATTAACTAGGTTAGTTATAACTGTGTTACCACTTCTAGGGTTCCACTTCCCTGCCTGCTGTCAGATAACAAATGTGGTTTAACTGTTGACCTCAAATAACCCATCTCAGATACCACGTGTGGTATTCCAAGACTTCTAAAAATTATGGGGCTTATACAAAGGTGGGGAGAATGGGGAAAGATGTAGAGTACAAACCTGTGGTCCTTAAAGTACACTGAATCCTGGCTGCCCCAGATATATTTTTGCATTTCTGCAGTGGACTGTTAAGCCTGACCCCCTCTAAGGGAATTGCTTTTGACAGGAAAACCAAAGTGGATAATTTTGTTTCTCAAGATGTTCTCCATGCTCAAGCTGGCTGTGCTTGAAGCACACCCAAGATGCATACTGCAGTGTGACCAGCATTCTTTTTTTATATCAGTAAAGTCTTCGTATTTAATCCTTTTTCTCTTTTTTGGCATTTCATTTTGCTTAAAGTCATGCCCCTTTGTCCTTTAGATATTCTAAAAAGCTAACTTTCAAACAAGCAGATGGATGCTCTGAATACAGAAATAGTTGTTTTTCTGGGAAAAGGGTTGGATTTTTGTTTGCTTTTGTAGTATCCACCCGTGAAATAGATAACTGTGATCCACCAATATGATAATCCAGGAAGATGTTAGTGTGGTGAATCATAAACACTTAGTATATAAATCCTTAGCTATTGTAATATGGCAAACTTGAGTTCTCTTGGAACTTTTAAGATCTAAACACTTGATTTGGCCTGTTTCTTTATCTATATTTAGAAAGTTCTATTTTCAACCTTCATATCATGCCATTTCTTGGTCATACCTATCTTCTCTCCTATTAGCATTTTTGAAAGTGGCCTCTGCTGCTTCCATCAATGAGAGTGATCACCCTTACTTCTAGATACACCAAGGGGCATTTGGACATGATTACCAGAATAGGCTTGTGAAGCTTTATCAATTTACCATATGTATTTTCCCAAGATCCAGTGGGTATTTCCCTCCACTGGAAACCTGATGGCACTGGGACAGAGGCTCTACCTTGGTAGTGATCTGAGCTACAAGGTAATCATTGTTCTAGTGGAAGTGCTTGTCTGAATGGAGTTAGAAGAACACCACATTGAGTGGGGAAAATTCATATTCCAAAAAAGTAGAATGAAATATCACTTAGAGTATACTTTCTTTCACATCTCACACAAAAATTAGATACAACAGATTATAATATAACTATTTGGCACTTTAAAAATATCTTTCCCCTGGCAATCACTGTCATATTTCTTCTAGTGATTTTACCCATATATGCACACATACAGACATGCATATATCTCAAGTAGAATACATAAAGTGGACCTTATAAATTCTGTTTATTATTATACCCAGTACTTGTATTTAAGAATAAATCCCTGTCAGCCAAGTGGTATCCAGCTAACTAATGAACCAAAGATGAGAACTCTTGCTTAAGCAGCTTCCTGAAAATTCTCTTGATATATACTTTTGGTTTATTTTACTGTTTTTGCTTTTGCCCTGTCTTAGTCCCTTCCAAGAACCTGCATTTATGCACATGCTGAATTTGATTCATTGCTTTTATTAGTGCATTTGCCATTGATTGATTTGTTCTTTGTATTAGTACTTTTTCTATTGATTGATTGCAGATGAAGTGACTATTTGACCTTTAATTATGAGGCTTCCTATTGAAAATGACATTGAGCTATGGCTTCACATAATCCATCTGGAAAGCCTGACATGATGCCATTCCCTGGAGTTCATTCAGTAAGAAAGAGGAGGCTCGAAGGAAGCACAGGGCTATCACTGTGCTTCATCTAAAACAATACTACTGGGCTTATATGCTGCGCTCCTATAGTTTGACTTAGTGTTAGAAGCAATTTTGTATTTTGTCAAGACAGTATCCCTTGCTGTAGGTTTCCATAAAAGCCATGAATTCTCTCAGATTATATTGTAGTTGAATAACAATACTTGTGTAATAACGAGAAGATATTTTACATAGCAGAGATTGAAGAATAGCTTGTATCCTAATTACAAATGTTTCAGTGCACACTCAATAGATTTCATCAAGAAGAAAACTTCATCTAAGATATTCCATGGACTTTATCTTTTTCTCTTGAGTATTCAAATCACTTTGCTTATCTGGAATTTCAATGTATAGAAAATTTTTTCTCTATACCTAGAAACAATGTTTCAGGATATGTGACATCCTTAAATGAAGCACATATTTATGTTTTTAATAATTTTAAGTGCATAATCTCAGAGTATGGCAAATGAGAGAACTCACCATTGGTGGCCATTAATGATAATCCCAATTTTTCTTAGTTGGAAAAGCATTTCTTTTTTTTACCTGGTATATGTTTGTGATAAATAATGAATATATTCATTGTGGAGTATTGGTACATAAACATATTGCATCTTGATCAAGTGCATGCAATTTAAATTTTAAATACAGTGTCATGATAAGTGCTTACTAGAAGTTCAGCCTGTTTTGCCCTTTACAGACATTTGTGTAAAAGCCCAACCAAGGCATTTAGTCCTCATGTTGTTCATGCTTTATTATGGATCTGTGGTCACAGCTGAACTGTGACAAGCAACTGTGCATTAAGCTAAAGTACCTTTTGGATAGACATAGGATTCAGGAAAGACAGTGATACTTGATTCTGGTCTGGATTCAAATTCCAGTTATTTCATGGAAAACTGGAAGAAACCAGTTGACTACTATAGGTCTGGTGACCCCACCTGTACAGACAGTGCACAGCTAATAACTTGAGATTTCTTCCAGTTTTAAGTTGCTGTGAATCCATGACTGATATTTCTGCACTATGAAATAATGGTTTCTTTACTGTGTATGTAAAACAAAGGTGTTCTTGAAAGGAACATTTGTGTAAACAGTGTCACAAGTATCACTACAAAGGAAATATGAATGCTGCTGCTTCCTAAAAGGTTAAAAAATATCTTCACATTCTCCAGAGAATGTCATAGAAGAACTATAATCTTAGAATATCTTTTTGATTTCAACTGGAAATTTTCGAAGAATGTTAAAAGATGGGCTGAAAATATCATTTAATAATATTTAGGTCATTTTCTCAAGATAGAATGGAACTGAAATATGAAAGCTATTCTGTGATCCTATTAGAATGTAAAGATTACCTTAATAAAACTGCCCAATACCTACCTGGACAGCACTTTTTAAAAAGCACTTTACCCATAAACAACCTTGAATTATTGTCAAGTCAGTAATTATCTTATTTGGATATGGAAAAGTGAAAGCATTGGAAACATTGTTAAATTTATTCCAGATCATATAACTAAGAGAAACTAGAATTCAGGCCTCTTAACTTCAGAAATGTAAATGATTATAGGATATAAAAGCACTTTAAAAAACAAAAAAGTCCTAAGTGGTTCCAATTGTTGTGAATGTGACATATCAGCTTGTATTTGAATTGTTTCATTGTTTAAAAAGAAAATTACTTCTGAATACATTGCTGCTTTAAGACAGTTTCAAAATACTTAACGTCTATAAACATATATTTTCATGTGGCCCAGTCATAAACTGGCATTTGTTTCTTATGTTGCTTTCTATAACAAAAATTTATATCCTATTTTATGAGGATCTTGGCAAGTCAGCCTTACCTTCCATGAGGCATGCACTCCATTGTCGCCAGTGAAGAACCACTGTGCTGTTTGACAATGGACTGTTAAAGTGGAAATGCAGAGAACAGAATCTTTGGAGTATAGCCATAAAGGTATTTCTGACCTGCAGTTTGCCTCTGCCTAGAGTTGTGAAAGGAAAGCCCATATGGAGCCTCTGCCATTTGACAGATTCTTAAAATTGCCACTGAGATTATAGACCCAGTAGATTTTACCACTATGTAAAGAAAAGTAGAGGTGCATCTGTCATTCAGTGCTATTTTCTGGTCCAATAAAGAAAGAGAGAGATGTAATTTCTCAAAGAAAGTGATGCACTTTGGTTCCACAGAGGTTCATGGGCTATTTGGTTTTAGATTTCTTATTCTGTAACTGGTAATCTGAAAACCACTGCTAGTATATCTAGATTTTGTGATCAAAATTTAGGACGACCCAAAAGTTGTAGATAGCAAGTAGTAAAGATAATATAGCTTCTTTGAAGCATTCCCAGCCTGACCATTAAGTACTGTTCATTTTAAGGATTTACCAGATATTTACCTAGAAGACCAACACCCTAATGTGCCATATTTCCCCTCCTCTCCTGTTCTGTACCAGGAGCTGCCAAATTTTTAAACCACAATCTACATCTATAAATACATTTTACAATGTGATCCAGAATTGATTTTTGCAGCTCACTAATGGGTCATAATCTAAGGTCTGAAAAACATGCTTTACATCTTGCCTAAGAAGGTTTCATCCTTTCCTCAAATAGTTACCATGTAGCCTCTGGATACAACTCTTCCCTTTTTACTGATCTTCAACCCAAACATCTGATTAAAAAAAAAAATAATAACAGAAGTAAATTATGACTTGCTGTCATTCCTGAGTTAAGTAATATAAACTCTGTCATTTAGCTTAATGTGTTATTCAACTTATATAACAGTTTTTATACCTTTTGTTGTTTTATCCAACAAATTCCTAATCATAACAGCTAACATTACTAGGATAGTTAATAAACAAACACTGTGCTAAGGACTTGTTGTATGAAGTAATTCTTTTTTTTAATTTTTTTTTTGTTTTGAAAAGAATAAAACCAAATGAGAAAACAAAATGGGGTTATTCAAAACAAAAGCATGGACATAGTACATGATTTAAAACCACAATAAAAGGTAATCTACAGTGGTTACTATGATGTCTCTTGTTATCTGCAATAGAATTGCCTATATCATCAGGCATAGTAAAATTGAACATAGCAGTACAAAACAATAACAATAAAAACAAAGCATTGGAGACATTGTAGGACTTCAAAAGCGGGTAAAGTCAAACCAAAATGGGTGTCTAGTGAATCTTATCGTCTTCAGAGTAGTTGCCTATACTCTCAGACTTGATACTATCAAACATAACAGATCCATATAAAATCAGTTGAAGTAATTCACTTTAAAGAACTTTGGTGTTGACTGTATGGTGATCCCATGTATATTAGTTGAGACCTCAGCACCAGGAACAGCCAGTTGCTCTAATAGAAATTCTCACTGATGTGTTCAGCAACTGTTCAATGAGAAAAGAAATACTCCAGGGGCAGCTACAACAAATACTTTTGTTATCCATCCTTCCATCAATTAAAGAGTTATGGCTAGCATAATGATTTTAGAAACAGATTTTGATTGGTGAAATAGCTGACTTGTTACTTTGCATGATAAACATCATAAATGGTCTTCACTGATACCTGAATTGCCTAAAAACTTTGAGAATACTTCCACTTGCTGAAAGCATCTAGCAAATCAGGATGCATGCATGTAAAATCCTCAGGAATGTAGTGGTGTTTGATATCTCCAGGTTCTGTGTTCATCCAGTGTAAAGAGGAGCTATGCTTGCCAGTTGTTCCAGCATGTGGCTGTGTATGGGCCTCAAAAGACGACTCATGGGAGGTGCTAGAGAGCACCTGAAAAATCAGAGCTGGGCTTCCACTTTCAGGATTGGCTGCATCCAACTACTTTTGTGCATGGCTGTGATACATGTTGAGTTAAACAGTCCCTGGACGTTGGCAGCTTCTTTTCGTTAAAACCTGGCCAGGTTGTGGAGACAGACTTCTTCTACCTTAAACATTTTTTGGCCACAGTGCATTATCTGCCTGGAAGAATCTGGGAGTTATCTACCAGCTCACATCACTTCCACAGTCACCTCAGATAAGGAAAGTGAGGTTCGAAATGACTAATAATTTGCCAAGTCACATGACTCCAACCACTAGCCACAGTGCTAAGCCTCAGGAAAATATCCAAAAAGCCCTGTGCTGCAAAACCTCTTAGTCCAGGGGGGCACTGACTGGGAAGCATTTGGGCTGGATGATGGCCAAGGCCCTTCTAGGTCTGTCATGGGATAAGTCTCTAATTTTGAAGGGGTTAAGTAATTAGCTATAAAATCTTGGGCCCTTCACATGGATGCCATTAAATTAGCATTCCCCAAAGGACGGGTCCTCGAGATTACAACAAACTGGTTCCTTAAAAATTAAAAGTAACCAAATAGATTATAGAATTGTCTTAGTTACTTCTCTCTCATTGCTGAGACAAAATACCTAATGCCCAAACTAAGGAAGGAAAGGTTTATTTAGTTCATGGTTTGTGGAGGTTCCAGTCTGTAATCTGCTGGCTCCAAGGCAGGGTGGTATGGCAGACAAACCACAGTTCATGGCGGCAGAAGATAGCAAAAGCAACAAGAGTGAAAAAGAGGAGAGAAAACCTGTTCTCCCTTATAGTGTAAGCAGGTACCCAAACACACAGCTGCAGAGCTGGTGTAGCACTCATGGAACCTCGCTTTCCTCCTGTTTCCAAAGTGAGGACCCAGGCTTCCTGCTGAGTCCCTTAATTTAAGCTTCCAAAATTCTCAAGGTGATACAATGTATCAACCATAACAACAGTCTCAGCTCGGTCTACTGATTTAGAATGTTTAAGGACAAGACTTTCCAAACAACACTTGATAAGAGCATTTTACACATTAAAGTATGAAAGCTAGCACATTATCTACCCCAGGCTCACTCACGGCCTCCAAAGGTGCTGGCTCATGAACCCAGGTGTTTCCAGGAGTGCGTGACCCAGGAGGACCTTCACTTGGAGTCTGTAAAAGTGCTTTTTGATAACAGTGGAAACCAGTTTGAGTCTACCTTGGACAGGTGGTGGTGGTTTTACATTAGCCTGCCCATGAAATACCCTGCTTTTAAATACTTTTTAGCCCATCAGTCAAAAGTAGTTAGAAAATAAGTGCTTGTGACACATACTAAATACTGTATAAAGATAAATAAAGAATAAAAACTTTTAAAAAGAAAAGAAAAAAAAAACACTGAATAGGCCTGGACCCTGGATTCTGGGAATTTCTTCCTTCCTTGTTCCACAGTTTCAGTGTGATTATGGTCCCGATAAAGAAGTGTAGAAGCCTGGCACCAGTTATTCTAATCTTTAGGGAGAATTCTCATATTTTTGCCTGATCTCAGACAGCCTTTTGAGTTCTTTGGGTCCATCTGGTTTGACTACAGCATGTGAGCTGGAAGGGTGCCAGTCCTTCATAAAGCATGATCCAAACAGAAGAACAATGTCTATGTCATGCCATCACCCACTGCCGAAGAGAGGTTCATTTTCTTCCTGGTAGGCAAAGAGTAACACTGAAGCTTAGTTAAAATAATTTCAGAATGCCTGCTATTCTAAGATAGTTATCCTTATATGAATGCCTTTTACAAAGCACTAGATGATGCAAATGGATTGACAAAGGAAATAGAGGAGTCAGGACTGCTGCCATCTAGAAGTCAGAGCAGCGTCCAGAACACTCGTAACCAGACAACAGCACAGAGGTCTGGGTGGCATCAGGCAGGAGGGCTCCATTCCCGCTGCATCTTCAGCAGCTGCCATGCTCACCTTAGAAGGACTTTGGGCCTCGTCCTGAGTGGTTCAGGGCCAAGCCCCTTCCCTGGTCAGTCTGTAGATTACTGCATCTGAAGAACAATACTTTTTCATGATTCTACTTATTTAATAATGATAACAACAACAGTAAGAACCCTAACAGGTATCATAGGGGATGGAGACTGCTCTGTGTCAGACAGTGCACTGGGCATTTCACATACACCGTCTAGCTTGAACTCCAGACACCTTTTGAGATAGTTCAACCTCACCTAGAGCAGATGTGGAAACTAAAGTTTACTCAGCTAAGATCCACTCAGTCACCTAGTTCAGTGGTGGTGAACCTGTGCCACGCATGCCACAGCAGGCTGTTATCAGTGAATGCTCTAAAAGGTTCACCATACCTGACCTAGTTGGAGATGGCACAGTCAGGATTTGACCCCAGTTCTCTGATATCAAAGCCCATGTTTGGGGATGGGTAGAGTGGTAAAGTGTTTGCCTGGCTTGTATAAGGCCCTTGGTTCAATCCCCAGCATCAATAATGAATTAATTAAACAATCCCAGGTCCTTTCTCTCATACCACCAGTCCTCTGAAAACAGCTGAGTCTCAATCACCTGTCTTTGCTCTATCTCAGTCTGAGTGATGGAGCAGGGGCAAGTGGGGCCAAGTGTTTCCATGTGTCACCTTCACCACAGCTAAGCTCTACCTGCAGTTGTTACTCTATAGCTTAGTGCCAAAGAGGTGTGGAAAATCTCACACGTTACACAGTGGCACCTCAAACTCTATAATCACTGTCACTATATGCTGCTTCCTATCAGCTCTCAGTGTCAGAAGCTTTTCATTCCATACTTTTGTATCTATTTCAAACTAAAACACACCCCACCATAGCCAAAAGTAGCTATATAGAGATGACCTGTACACATTAGTGATCAACTCATGTGCCCTAAGTCATATATACCCCTTGGAGAAATTTCATAAGGAGTAAAAACACACGTTCTATTGTCTTACATCTGGTCCTTTCTGATAAGGCTTTGCTATTTTCTGGACAGCCAGCAATCACCCACTTCCCAAGGCTTCCCATTTATCAGTACATTCAATGTCAGTTGCAGAGGGGTTTATTATTAATATGTAGAAAGTTTGCCTCTAGAAGTACTAAAATGTTCACAACAGAGCAGTACATGTTTACTGTGTATGAAGTGAAGACTGTCACCCAGGAGACTCCACTTGAAGCTCTGTCACTCCATCTCAGCATACAAGCGGAGACGGGTGAATGGCAATCCTCATTCCAGAGTTGCAGCACTCTGAGTATTTATTTAGTCATGTCCCTTCCCAGAAGTTACCCTAATTGAGCCAGACATTATCAACCAGGTTGTAAATAATGACATCCAGCTCCAAAAATAAACTTGCAGCTGCAGAACATGGGGGACACAACTCTCATCATCTCCATCTATAGTCACTTCCAAACAAGCCCAGTCAGCAATAAAAGATAGCTGCCCATCGTTCAAAGCTGTGGGGTTCACAGTAGGCTTTGACAAGTCATACTGGGAGCAGGAAGAGACAAACATTGGACACAAGTTGAAAGATGGTTGAGCCCTAGGAAGCTAGCAGGCTTGAGATTGTCATCTGTACAAAACAGAGCACAGCCATGATATTGTGGTGGTGCATCCCACAGCTGACTTTGCTGCAAGTTTTGTTTTTAAGGGGATAATGAATAGATGCCTTTAAAACAGAGTCTAGTTGTTTCATTCATTCATTGAATGAATAAATATACATTTGATGGCTACTGTGTGCCAGGCCCTTTCTAGACTCCAAAGATACAGTGACCCCTCTTTATTTTTTATTTTGAGGCAGAGTCTCACTAAGTTGCCTAGGTAGGACTTGAACTTGCAGTTCTCCTGGGGATAAGCAGACAAAACTTCGGATATATGGTATGCCAGATGGCCGTATTAGGGAGAGAAACAAAACCTGGAAGGAGAATAGGGTGCCTTGATGAAAGTAGGAAGGTTTTGGGTTCAAGGGCATATTGGATGAAAGACCTAAAGGAAAGGGGGAGCAAGCATGTGCATGTTTAGGGGAAGGAGGTTCTAATCAGAGGGTGCACTGAAGATAAAGGATCTAAAGCATGAGTTTGCTTAGCGTGTTGGAGAGGGAAAGGAGGCCGGCATCTATGGAACAGAACGCAAATGGGAGAGCTGGAGCAGATTGGTAGAAGGTCATGAGGAGAGGTGGGGGCCTACAACACTCAGGCCCAGTTGACCACTGAAAGTACTTTCCCTTTAAAAGGGTCTTCAATGGACAAGTGACAAATAACACTTCTACTTTGAAGGAATCTTTGTGGCTTCCCTTAAGAATAGATGGGATTGTGTAGGTGGGAGGATGCAGCGGAAAAAAATCAGTAATCTATGTAAAAGGTTCTAAATCCAGACAAGGGTGTAGGGTGGTTTAGTCAAAGGTGCTACCAGGGTAAGAAGTAAGAAACCTTTCTGGCCATATTTTTACAACAGAAGCTGCTGAGGAAGTGGACCTGAAAGTAAGTGTGATGGTAGATGCATTGTGTCAACTTGAGGAGTTTAGAAGCTTAACTAAGTTACTCGGCAGTTCTACATCCTAGGATGTAGAACACATGCCCTAGAATGGCTGTTTTCCCTCTAGGGTGTTGTAATGGTTGATTTCATTGTGTCAACTTGAGGAGTATAGAAGTAAGTGACCCAGCAGGGCGCCACGGTCCTCATTTTGTAAACATCCTGAGCCTGTGCAAGAGGAGGGCACTGAGGTGGTGTGAGTGCCACACTTGCCCTAGGACTGGTAGTCTGCTTACAATATAAGGGAGGAAAACAGGCTTCCTCTCTCCACTCTTTTACTCTTGTCGTTTTTACTGTTTTCTGTCACCATGAACTATTATCCTTCTGCCATGCAACCTTGCTTTGGAACCAACTGATTATGGACTGAAACCTTCACAAAGTGTGAGCTAAATAAACTTTTCCTTAACTTGTGGGTATCAGGCATTTTGTCTCAGCAATGAAAGAAAAGTAATGAAGACAATAAGAGAGAAAGAGGAATAAAAAGTCTAGTCTGAGGGCTGGAAGGATGGAGTTACTGTCTACTGGAATAGGGAAGGCTGCAGAGGAGCAGATTTTTGCAGTAGAAAAGGGATGTGGGAGCATATAAATAATTCAGTTTTGGACATTTTAAGCTTGAGGTTCCTTCCCATATGCAGTGTGGTCTGGAACTCTGGTCCAGGCTGGAGTTTTTAGCCTATAGATACTATTTTAAGGTATCGGATAGGATGGTATCGCTCAGGGTATGGGCAGATATAGGCAACGGAACCTGAGATTCCCCAGAGGATAGAGAGGAGTTATTTTGATAATAAAATGATACATAAGTCTAAGTCAGCCAGAGGTGCAGACATCCAGCCTTGCAAGCCCATGTTTTACTCCTATCTCACAAAGTAGAGGTGAGCATTATATCAGAAGGCAGACATGAAGACACTTTGAAGTGCTGAAAGTCAGTGCTAGCATTTATTTGGTACCTGTTATATGCTGGGCACTGCCAGGCACTCAGTTGCCTTACTTCCTGTGATCTTCATGACTGATCTGCAGAAGAGTTAGAATTGATCAGGAAGTCATGCCTCAGAGAGGTCATATAAGTCATCCTTGTTTGCACAGTGAATAAATGGCAGAGCTGGAACACAGTGCCACTCTATATCAATTTCTCTTGCTGCACCTCAGAGCAGACTTGGCTCATATCATACTTACTTGGTCACTTTTGGGGACCCCTTCCCAACATCCAGGAGTGTCCTTTCAGTATAGACCCTGGTTTGTAGTCTTTGTGTTGTTCAAACCCAGAGAGGAATAAAAACCAGGCAGGGCTGAGCTACATCCCCAACCATTTTTACTTTTTTTTTTTTTTAAATTTTGAGACAGTCTTGCTATGTTACCCAGGCTAGCCTCAAACTCACAATCCTCCTTCAGCCTCTCAAGCAGCTGGGATTACAAGTGTGTACCACTGTACCTTGCCAGGTTCATAATTTTCAAAAACTACTCAGCAGTTCTAATGTGCAGTGGAGTCCAAGAACCACCAGATTAGACCCATTCACTAGATTTGTGTGCATGAATTGACCATTCTGTCCCCAAAATAATTCATTATGCTTATGAGTAGATATATTTATTTAAGTATTCAAAGGAGAAAACAAGAAATTAGAAAATTGTCCTTATTTCCAGAATAGGCTTCTAGGGTTTTAAGTTCTTCCTTTCTCTAGAAGTCTTCTAAATGAGTTCTTTTCTTTCAATTTTTGTATCATTGAAGCCAAATGAAGGTGGGGAGTGGGTTTTCAGGGTATTATCCACCCAAGGTGAACTACAGAATCCTGGCTCAGCCTTTGTGGATGCGCTAGGTCTTAAGAGCAAGTAACTCTGATCTTTACTCCCCAAATCAAAGCTACCATGTTCTTGTTTGTCAGAAGAAATCTCTTCTAAAATTTTTATTCCTCATAAACACAGTCCCAGCAAGAAGAAAATTGCTACCAGAAGATGATTCAAGGCCACATTCACACACAAAAAAAAAGTATACCAAAAATAGCTAAATTAATTTTGGGTCACACCTTACATTCACCATTTAAGCAAAATTAAGATGTTTTCTGGAAGTCCCACTGTCAGTTGATAGGATTATTGATATAACATTTTAGGAAAAACTTAAATTTAAATGGTAGAAGGGGAATTGGTGAGAGCTCATGTCACACTACCAGTTTCTTTCCACCTCAGAATTAAAAATATTCAAGTGTTTTTCTCCAGTGGTATAAAAAGACATCTAAAGATCTCTATGTAGTGCAGCAAGGATTTCCAGAGCTAACCAGGTGGGGCCTGTTCTGTGCTGATGACCACGTTAAAATTAGTCATGACCTTGTGTTTTTTGGTCACATGAAATTTTCATTGTTTTTAATGGTGTCACAGCTTATAAGTGTGAACATTAGCCAGATTTTGTCTTTACGAGATTCACAACTGTTCGTTCACAACTTAGAAAAGGAAGAAAGTAATGTCACTGCTTCCCACCCACCTTGTTTCTGTACACATGGCAGCTTCTCCAGGAGGACCAAGCCAGTATTTAAACGAAAGCTTCATGGCTCACTTCTTTAATGCATTCCTGAATTCCCTGTCTGGTAATTACTCCTGTAACACTGTCAGACAGGTGAGGATGTACCTAATCTTCTGAGGCAGCAACCTTCAATTGGTAGAGTTAAATGTTTCATTGTCAGCATCTGGTGAGCAGGCTTGGGCCATTCATTAAACATCTTTCCCAATCAGAACATACCTGTTTCAAAACAGAAATAACACCAGCTGCTCATTTTGGTCTTTTCTTGCATCTTTATTTACATAAACTGTTCAGTGAAGTGGTAGGATTACAGCCCAGGTAATTGAAAGCTGAAACACAATCTTTAATTTTCCTAGTGGGCTGAAAATGGTTATGAACCAAACTTCATTCAAAGGAGGCAAAAGGCTGCCAGACTTAAGTACCTTTGTTGATAGAAGCACTTATTTTCTTTTCAGACTTTCTTGGATAAACATTATTTTCCTCCCATTTTCATCCTCCATTAGTCTATGATACTGTAATCAAGCGTCCCTGTTCTAAGGAGACCCACAAATTACCATTTCCGTCACAGAGCTGGTGAAGAGCACGGACTCTAGAGGCAGCCAGGCTGTGTTCACATCCCAGCTGCATCCTGTCCCCAGCCCTGTGGGGCCCAGAGCAAATTTTTTACTTTGCTGCTGCCTCTGTTTTCTCATTTAAAAAACGGGGATAATACTGGTAGCTTTAGCACATGGTGGATTTGAGGCATGAATAAGTCAATTCTTGGACACTCTCAGAACAGTGCCCGGTACAGAGTAGGTACTGTGTCAGTATTCGCTACCATCACTGCACTGGCTGAACAACAACCACTAAAGAGAAAACTTTCCGTGACTGCAGCCTCTGTGGGCCCAGGTAAGGTGTGACTGCCAAAAGACTGAGACACAAATGCTGCTTTCTTCTTTTCCTCAAGGTCTTGATTACTGGAAGAAAGATTGTTCCTTTCTTTTCATAATGGCCTTCGCCATCTAGCTTATAACAATTATTTATTACTTTTCCTCCTTTTTCAGGTCTATTTTTTTTTTTCCGGATTAAAAGAATCTTTTTTAGTTCCAATTTGAAAGATGAGGGAAGGCTAAGTCAGGGAAAGGTTACATAAACACCTATTTAGCAGAGCTTGATACTTCCTGAGTACACCTGTAAGAAGAATGGCTTTAAACTTTTCCTAGGTGTAGAGGGAGAAGCATCGGGAGGACTGGCCCGAGACTCCCTAGAAATCCAGCCCTTTGGGAACAGCAGAGTGTCTGGATCCAGTTGTCTGCAGTATATTCGGCTGACATCTCCTGTGTGGGTTTTAAAGTGTCCCTTTTGCTCTCAGATGCTACTTATAGAGATAACCACTTTCCAAGCTTCAAGGGGTGGACATGAGAATTCCATCTTTGCATATCTGTTAGGCTGTGCAAGATTGCCCTGTTTTCCTGCCACAAGTTCAGCTGATTGGTTTTGCTAGAGCTGCTGCCGATGGCTCTGTGTCCAGTGATTTGGAAATGCTCAGCCTTCATGGATTCTGTGAACCCGGTCGCTGGACATTGACGCAGTCCCCAGAGGGTTCTAATTATCATTTAGTCTGCACTTCATCTCAGATTGACTCTGTGTGAAAAGAATGACAATGTATTCTTCTGTGTCTCATAAAGCAACAGTAGAGGTCTTGATGCTGTGGTGAATCAAACCAAAGATAACATGGCAGGAGTTTTCAGTTAAGGAGGGAATGCTGAGAAAAACGGGGATGCATGTAACATGTTAATCACCGATATTACATTAAAATACTTTAGAAAATTTGAGCAAATAACCAGCCATTTAGATGATGTTGGGGTAATTAGCGCAGGGCAGGTGATCTATGACTTCCTGTGCCCTTTCCAAGCAGCTCACCATAAAGTTCCCTTTGACAGCCTTTGGAAGGATCCAGAAGGTTTGGTGGGAGCTGGCATAGCCAGGACTACAACCAAATGGAGTTCTGGGGATCATGTATTCTAAATGCCTCCTTAAAAGGCAAGGCCGATTGACAGCAAGCCAAGTCATACTCACCAACCTGGAAGTAACTGGCCTTTCTTTTTATACCTCCCAAGAGAAAATTTAGAATAACTAATTACTTGGTGAATGCATTTTGCCCAACAACTTTTTTCCTGGATAGCCATGCTATATTGTGTCTCTGCCCTGTGCCGTGATTTTGTTATAGTGGGAACCTGCTACTCACCTAGCGTCTGTATGGTGCCCTCCATGTGCTGTCCCTAGCACAGGAAGACTCAGGTATGCTCCTTGCAGGCAGAGGGTTTTGTCCATATATTCACTGTACCCAGAAGAGTGTCCAGTACATAATGGATGAACATTAACTATATACCAGACATTGTGTATGACTTATTTCATCTACCTTTTATTTCAAACCTATAAATTAGATCCATTTTAGAGATATGAAAACTGAGTTCAAATAATTTGCTCAACCAGCATCCCACAGGTAGTAAAAAGTACACATGCTCCAGGCTTCTTAATGCTTCTCTCTGTAGTCGCATCCCATAGCCGCTGTTACTAGCCTGACTAGGCTCTCGGGAGAGCCTTTTCTAGCCAAATTTTAAAATTATAACTGTACCTTTTGATGGCATCATTTCATGCTCCAGAAACTACATATAATTGCCTATTTGTTTAATGTTGAGATGAATCACTGAGTTTGACTTCCTGTGACTATTCTGTCTCTGAAAAGAATGCATGTGTGTGTGTGTGTGTGTGTGTGTGTGTGTACACACCTATGTGGTAAGTAAGGGGATACAGAAACTAGTATGTAATAGTGTCCACAAAGAGTAGCTGTGGTTCTCAGACAAGCAACTGCCTGGTTGGATTATGTTCCTAGACCATCCACCCTGATGAATTTGAAAGGCAAATAGGAGCTTTTCTGAGATTCCCCGAGGAGTAAGAAAGAATTCAAATAACAATGGGTGGGACATTTGGATAGTAAACTTATGGATGTTTCTAACCAAGAACAAACTAAACAAAAGTGGGAAATCACCATGACAACTTGGAGAGAAGTAGCTAGATTCCAGAGCAGCCAGCAGCTCCCTCCAGAACTCAATGAAACTGAGAAAGCGCTTCAATGGAAAACAAGTCATGTGAATTCAGGCGAATGAATCTTGGAAAGACAGGAAATGAGCCAGGTGATTGGAGGATACTGTCTCTTAGCTAAGTAGAAAAGTCAGTGTAATATTAGTCTTCAAAACACAGCATTCTACAATATATTTCCTCTCTTAGCCCACGCATTCCGTACTGATTTCAAATTGTGTATTCTTGGTCTGTCCAATTTCTTTCCTTCCTATCTGCCATATCAAATGTACTTTTGCCTTATGAAATGTATTCATACCATTCCCAAAAGGGCATGTATGAGGGCATCCTCTGTAAAGCCTTGTGAAGAAATTAGTATTCGTTCTACACCTTGTCCTCTTCAGCCTAGGGAAGGTTAGCACTTCCTCTTTTGACAGTCAGTCATTTATGTAGGTCATTTACTGACCTGTGCTTCACTGTTGCAGTTTTAGAGAAAGATACACTTCGCCTACATTCAAAATCTAGATGAGCCAAAACAGTGGCAACATAAATCAAATTCTAAATTAAGGAGGAATGTTGTGATTTTTCAAGGGGAAGAAGTTAGTAGGAAGGCCACCCTCATAGTGGAGCCATGAACAAGAAGTGCTAGGCCTGAGCTAGTGACAGCAGTTGTCACTGAAAAGTTTCATTTAAAGAAGTCAACTTAGCACTTAAAAGTGAGTATGACTGGGGTACAGTTCTGCCTCTGCCAGCTTCCAGATGTCTAAGGTGGGCAAGCTGCAGGAACTGCCCTAAACCTCAGTTTCCTCGTAGTCAGATGGGAAAACGGCCACCTACTTTGCAAAACTTTTAAGGACTGGATGCTTATGAAATATGCTGCAGTGTTGAGCTGAACACACATGCGTTAGTACTTACAAAATGGTGGTAGCAGTCATTTTTTTTTTTTACTAGAGTTGAAGATTTGATGAATGGGCCTAGAAAGTCACTGCAGTTCTTGAGCAAGGTATGCCTTTAATTAATGTGGTTTTGGGAAAGATTAATCTGACTCTGGTTTGTAGGATTGATGAGGTGAAGAGTTTGAAGACTGAAAGTCGTATCAGGAGCCCAGAAGTGTGATCGTGGCTTGCTTTTTATAAAGAACTAAATTAGGAAGATGGCAGTGAAAACTGAGGGGAAAAAGAGAAAAGGAAATGAAAAAAGTCTATAGAATTTGATGACTTGATCTAACAGTGTGAAGACAAAAGAGTTTGTCACAGATTGTCCTCAAGCATTGAGTTGTTGAAGCTTGGTAAGTCCCTGACACCAGGGTTTGCTCACCCAGAGGACAATGGAAAGCTGATGTGTTTGGCACAAGAGCTGCCAAAAAGCAGCAGCCAGTAGCCTGGGCACCTTGTCTGTGTTCTCCTTGTATCCCAGGAGCTAACACAGCAACCAATAGGAGAGGCCCAAGAAGCATTTTTTGAATGAATGAATGAATGAATGAATGGGAACATTGTGTACTTGTAAGTACTGTAAGAAAGCTCTGAACAGTGGTGTTGAGTGGATAATTATATTGTGAACAGTGAACGAACCTTCAGTGAGGGGTAAAAAGTCCATATTTAATCTAGGAAAAAGAATATCTATTTCTCAAGAAAAAATAAAAACTGTCCATCCAACAGAAAGTAGTCACTGTTGAAACTTGAACACACATACAAAGGGAATTTTCTAATTCAGAGAACATAAAATAAACATATTTAAAATGCAGGGGCAGGAGGGGAGCTTATTCTTGTATGTATTGTTTTATCGTCTCCATCCTGGATAGAGGATAAAAGAAAATCCTTACGTGCTTGTTAGAAGAAGAAAGCTCTTACTTGAAGTTCCTACTTGGCAGATGTCAGTTGAAAGCTCTGCTTATGGAATATGCTGCAGTGCCAAACTCTGTTGGATAATTTTAGACGAATGTGTCATGTGTGACATGGAAATATGGCATACTGTACATTAGTGATTTCCCAAGTGTTTGGATCAGGTAGTAATGTGCTGAGAAAGTGCTCTTCATCTATCCACACAGTGTACTTGTAGAGCAATGGGGAAATGCTTTTGGTGGAAATTACTTTAGTCAGAAAAAGAATCCATTTACAATATGTGCCTTCTAACATCTTTCAGACAATGCATTGTATTAAAGAGGCATTTTTTGATTAATGTTTTATAAACATTTTTCAGCATGACAGCTTAAAGTCCCTGTAAAATTGTAAATGCGTGCATAGTGTTCACTTCCATAAAGTCAAATGCCATCTCATAAAGTCTGGTTGAATCCTGTCAACCATGGTGACACAGAATCAGTACCTGGGAGCATTAAAATTAATTTCCTTCATTTATATTACTGCAGTGATAGCAAGATGAAAAGAATCCTATATTTAAATTTCGCTCTAAAAAGAAAACTCTTTCTAGTAAGTTTGTTTGGGTTTTTAAGTTATTGCTCTTTTTCCTAATTAATGAATGTAGTAAAAAGGGAGTAATAGACTGCAGAGTGACTTTATGATGGGATCTGGAAAAAATGCAAATCTGTTCATTCAACGCACTCCTTTTGAGCACTTACTGTATGTGCCAAGATAAATAAGAAGAGTTGCTGGCCCTAAAGTTTACGGGTTGGTGCAAGAAACATCAAGATACTGATTATAACAAGTACAGTGCGTTCAGGGATAGAATTGGTAAGCGTGGAGTAGAAAGCAGCTGTGGGCCAGTGTTGACCACTTAGCCTGGCTTCTTAGAGGAGTCAACCCAGGAACCAAGGGCTAAAGGACATGGAGGGAAAAGAGTGGGTGATGCACAACCTAAGCAAAGGGAACGCAGACGCAAGAGCAGAGAGGCCAGGCAAAGTACGGACAGTCGTGGGTGGGAGAGCCGTACAAGTGCTCCCCGTGGCTGGAGTGCAGGATTAGAGGAGAGGAAGAAAAGAGTTGGAGGCCAGACCACAGAGTCCTCATGCCACTCTGAGCCGTGTCGTAAACTCCTGATCATCAGATTTGCGCTTCAGAGTGTTCACTGTAACGGTAGAGTGGGAAACAACACAGATGGCTCAAACCTGAGCACAGAGAGCCTGGTTTGGTGACAGTATGGGAGGGGCAGCTGGGCGCTGATGGTGCCCTGAAGGAAGGCACCAGGCACAGAGGTGTCAGCACACTAACACGCCTAGTGAGTCACTCAGTGCAGAGTGCATTAGTTTTCCATGACTGCGACAAAATACTCAGGATAATCAAGAAGGTAATATAGACACATAAAGTGGTGGAGAGAGATTCCTGTTTAATTTGACTGATGTCCTCACAGCTACAAGCCCTAGATCCTCTCTTTCAAGTAAGGCAAATGGTTGTAAAGGGCAAAGTAGGGAAAGGGTCTGTCAGGAAAACAGAATCTACCCTTTTGAGACAGGGAATTGGCTCAGCATTGTTGGAAAACTGGGAAGGGAAAAGAGCCATGAGGAAACACAAGAGGAACAGCTGCAGGAAGCACCTGGAGCCGGGGAGACGGGGAGGGTTATACCTGGACCCTAGCGGAGGGCATGGCTGTGCAGGGCCCGGATCTGGTGCTGGGGACTCCGAGGGGCTGCGGTTGGCAAGAAGCAGCAACACTAGAGGGAACCACACCCTCCCCTGCCTCCTTCCTCCTGGGCCCCTATTGGCAGAACCTCGCGTGGGTACAGCTGACCAGGAAGAATGAGGGTCACAGAACGCAAGATGAAAGAGAAGAGTTTGAAATGAGAGAGACGAGCTGATGCATGCCAGAAGAGAGCTTCAGCCAGCTGGCGTTAGGTCTGAAGAAGAGAGGGGACACTGTCACACTATAAGCTTCTTAAAGGCCAAGACTTGGTTACATGTGACTCTGTGACTTCATGGCATTGTGGAGGCAGCCTGGCAGTCGCCTCACGTCTCACCCAGCCGGAGGCTCAGAGCACGGTCACCCCTGAAGAGGACCAGCAGGAGGGAAGCAGGGAGAACCAGTTCCCGAAGGACTGCTGACCTCGAAAGCTGGTCGCCGACCGGCCTTCATCTGCTTCCAACTGGAGTGCCCAGCCCCTCCTTCCCGAGCTGACTTTGCCCAGAGCAGACACCCCGAGCTGCAGTGCACCTGCTGTGCTTTGGACTCCCCCCCGGGAAGGTTGCCTGACCGCCAGGCTCTTGAGCTCTTCAGCAAAATGGCAAATGCAGTGGTTTTCACAGATCTCTGGGTTATCCTGAGGAGCAGTTCGGTCGGTAGGGAACAGAACAGAACAGAACAGAACAGAACAGAACAGAACAGAACAGAACAGAACACAGTAAGCACTTGGTACATACTGCGCATGCCAGCCAGTGCTGTCTGTGCGACCTGATTCATCACACAAAGGTGGCTTTCTAATGTTCTCACATTTAGATGTCTTGTGTAATTTGCGGTGGCTTCTTGGTTTACCTGTTATAGCAGCAGCACCTGGCTCCATCTGTGGCTTCTCCTCAGAGCCTGCTTGAGCTTGTAGAGAATGACACAGTGCAGATTCCCAGCCAGAAATGGGGAACACTGGTTATTTAGCCTAGCAACCATAATCTTGGAGTTTACGGTCAGAAAAACATTCTAGGATTACTTTTAGGGACAGAATATCCACCATATTTCTGTCACTTGATCCCTGTAGCTTCCCTTTTACTGTGCCCCACTCAGTTTCTTAACATCATCCTTTTGGGCCAAGGAATGAACAATTTTTTTTTCCTGATATTGGGAATTGAACTCAGGGCCTCACACTTGCCCAGCATGCACTGTGCTACTGAGCTACATTCCTGGCCCTATGAATGATGTTTTTGGAAATGGAGTAAGTCCAAATCTTAATGTTTTCCCACTATAATAACTTCCCAACACTTCCCCATCAGATTCTACTTTTCAATAATAAGTGGATTTTTAAAGCTTTTTAGGTAAAAGAAAAAGGAATTTTCTCCTCTCGTTGGTTTTTTTAAAATATACATTGGTGTGCAGACAGAAACTGCACAAAACTCTAAACCTACTTCGGAAAAATAAAAATAACTGGAAAAGCTGAGCCTTTCTTACTGTTATAATAAAGTTATTTATGCACCTTCATCATGCGCACTTAGGAGCTTGAGTCCTTGTCAGAGGGTGTGCTCCTGGGGACACAAAGAGAGCCCAGCTGTTGAAGCTCTTCAGCTAGAAAGGCTGACACACATACACAGTGGTTCTAAAGACCGGGGCTGTACTAAAACAATTGGTAATAGTGGTTAAACTGCTGTTGACACTCAAGAGCTGTGTTCTGTGGCAGCTGCATGTGGAAAAATGTGCACACCCTGCCCTCTTTTAATAGATTGTAAACTCACAAAGTAGTGTTCATTTATTTGGGTTCCGTCAAGACTCTCACTGTGAGTTTGAACATTCAGAACTAATTTTACAGTTCACCTGCTGTACACAAAATTGTGTGAGCCTTGCTTGGTGATCGGAAAGCACTTGGAGATCCTTGATCAAAAGAGGATGTGTAGGGCTGGAGTTAGCCCAGGGATGTAGATGGTGTGCTGAGTACACTTGAGGCCCTGGATTCAATCCCCAGCACCAGAGAGACTGACAGACACAGGCAGGCACTCAGAGACAGGCAGACACTAAATGAATGAATGATGAATGAATGAATGAATGAATGAATGAATGAATGAATGAATATGCAAAGATGCTATTAATGTTCCTGTGACTAAAGGACTGCTTACTGTAGCAGTGTGTACCATATTATCTTCCCGTATCTTATCAACTCCTGAAAGTGAGCTTTGGGACTTTAAAAAGGTATCACACTGGCCTCCCTGAAGACCTTCACATTGTCTCATCACTGCAGGAGGAGAGATCCATCTTTAACTTCTACTCATCAATATTTTTCAACCTTCTTAAAGCGTCCCCATTACACACAGACTCCCCTGCTCCCCGGATGAATGGGCAGTTATAGGTGCCCTTGAATCCTGGCCACCTTTCCACATTCATCTGTTCTAGACTGAGCTCAGCACCTTCTGTATTGAAAGGAAGAAAGATTTATTGACTTATTTGAGACTTTCCCATTTCAGTTCTGTGCATTCACAGTAATGCACAGAAATACAGAAATAGAGAAATACAGTAATAACCTATTCCAAAGTTGACAACAGCCTGAATTTGCCTCTGGGTTTTCTGTTTTCTTCATTCCTCAGGAATTCCAATGCTGAAGATAGTGTTTGCTGGACATGAGCACCTCTCGCTAATATCCGTGCCCTTGCTCATCTACCACCCAGTGCAGATCCTCCTGGGGAGTGTGCTGGTGCCGACCATCAAGTCCTGGATGGTGTCAAGGCAGAAGGTGAGGCTCCAGAAAGACCTTACTTGAATCCAGATTGGATCAAAATGTCATTCTTACATCTGGACTCTTTGTACACTCCAGCTCTTGCTAGTACAACGTTATTCAGTACATATTTTTTTAACTAAACTAAATACCGTAACAATAGGGCATTGATGCATTTCAATTTAAACAGAAGAACTGGATGTTAAATGTTTCAAGTGAATGTAAAAGTCAGTTATAGGTCGGCTGTAGTTGTCAGGTTCTCTTTTTGACTCTGTCACACGGAAGGGTGTATTTCATGGGTATTCAGGACGGGCTCACTGCCTTCTTGTGCTCACTGTCTCTGTCCGACCACATCCTTCATCTGTGTCCTGACTTCCCGTGCCTTTCTCAACACCTAGACTTACTGGGATGCTTACTTCAGTTGCAGTTTTCAAGAAACATAATTTCTTTGTACAGCAAAACTGAGTGTTAAATAAGTTTAGTAGCAAAGGAGCTCATGCATTATTGCTTTCTCCACACTTAGTGTAGAAATTCTTTACACATCAGATCTCTATGGTTTTGAGTTCCTAAATTATCAGCCAAAGTAAAGTAAGCCAGTGAGTCCAAGAAGGTGAGGTGATAGAACATGGTATCACCGTGGAGCTGGCCCCTTCCCAGTGGCTTGGCCTTAGCAACACTTACATTTTCCTGTACATAGGCAGTGACTATTATCGGGAGATATGTGGGAAGAGGAGACATCTGAGACAAGCCACCCTGTGTCCTGTCCCCAGTGTCTTATACACAGAGGCCACCACAGTGGGCCCACTGAGCTGTGTGTGTTAAGCCAGTGCCATCCTTGACTTGGTTCTGAGTGTGGACCTGACCCAACTGCCGACAGTGGTGTTCAGAGCAAACTTTACTGAGCCCATTTTACAGATTAGGAAGTGAGTTCAGAGAGTTGAGTAACTTGCCAAAGGTCCTGTGCATGACCTAGCTGGTGTGCGATTTAGGACTCAGGAACCCTGGTTCCCTCGATGTCCCCATCTCATTCCCCACCACTGCAGTGACATCCCCAGACACAAATATCATTTTTAGAAGGTTCATGTAGGGCCCCAAGATTCAATTTAAAAGGTTTAGCTGGTCCAGTGTATTCACTGGGCTTGTATTCAGTTACCAAACCAAACGTTAGTGATCCCTTCTCTATATCAGGCAGCACTCCGGGCTCTGCAATTTGTACTCAAAGTTAGCAGCAGAGTGGTTTAACATCTTCTCTCTTCTACTGTTCATCTACTTGAAAAGTCTCTTATATTTATGCTTATTTTTATCAATGAATTTGTACTTGGACACTCAGAATTTACAAATTTTCACAAAGGATGGAAAAACTGTTTGAAAATGCTAATACTCTTATCAACAATATGCAGTCATAGTGAAGCACAAGTTAAGTGTTTTTTTTTTTTCCTTTGAGAAGTTTCAAAGCTCTAAGATTTATTCTATAGAACAACAGAAGCATTTTCAAAAGGAAGACTAAACTGGACAATACTGTTATTTTCCCTTTGCATAGTCTAACTTATAATAATCAAGAAGGCCTGAAATTTTTGACCACTAAAATAAATGCAAAGAGTTTATCCTTGCAATCTCCTTCTCTGCTTTGCAAACAATACTATTGGGACCCATGGCCACCATCTAGTACAAAGCAGAACTACATGAGTAGCCAGGACAGGCTGGGGGAGAAGACAAAGTGCTGGCCAGGGAGGTGGGCAGGTAAATCTGTGTCCACACATTTGGCTTAGTGGTTACATGATGCATTTGTGCAGGCAGATCAGTCAGCTTTCTGTTACTGTAACAAACACCTGAGACGATCTACCTACAGAAGGTTGACTTGGCTTACAATTTGGGAGGTTTCAGTCCATAATCAGTTGGCTCTGTTGTTTTGGGCACAACAACATATGACAGCAGCATGTAATAGATCAGAGCCACTGACCTCATGCCTGAGAAGCAAAACAGAGAATGAGAAAGAGCTCAAGGTTGCACAAGCCCCTCTGAGAGTTTCATCCAGAGACCAGAATACCCCACCAGCGTCCCCCAGTAGCACCAAGCTGGGAACTCCACCTTTAACTCATGGGTCTTCGGGGAAGAGTCCAGATCCAAACTAGCAGTGGACCTCTTCTTCCTTCAAGAAGTGTAAATTCTCTGGTGTTAACCAATGCGTTCACTTTGCTCATAGACACAGAGTAACTCTGACCAACCTGTTTCCCTTTCTTACAGGGAGTGAAGTTGACAAGGCCAACAGTATAACAGAGGAGGTGCACTTTCCATAGCCGTGTATATATGTACAGGATTGTACATAGCACACCATTCTGAAGACTTGTATTGTGAATGTTGCTTCGATGCATATTTTTATTTTTTTACAGAAAAATATGATGTACCTGTTTAAGTGCCTTAAAGTTTATTCAACAAGAGCGTTATTTCCAAAACATACTCTGCTGGTTACTGCTAGGGGTGGTACAGTATTTTGGAGTTAATTTCTTTGTTCCCAATGCAGAAAACAGTCCTAAGAAGGGCCAAAAGCTACCTTACCTTCCCTGTGTCACCTTTTGTGTAGTGCGACTCTATAACAGTTACTGTAATGTTTGAAATGAGATCATACCATCAGGAAAAATGCCCTTTCGGTGACAGTGAAAATTTCCAAAGTTTTCTTCCTGCATACTTTGATTCACTGTGTGATTCTTTTTTCTACAACTGTGACATCCTCTTCCTTATCAACTCAGCAGGGGTCATGGGTAGTACAGATGCTGAAAAGCGTGAGATATCTCTGCATTCCTTGACATCATTTTTTTTAGACATTCCTTCAAATAGTTTCCACACAGAAATTCTTCAGTCCCATCATAAGAAATTGTAGTGTTGTGTCTTAAATTTATTATAAGCTGCTTCAAAGGAAGGGCCTGATGTTTGAGCTATGAGTGAAGTACGTATGTGAAGTTTTGAGGTAAACTAAAGAATTTGGTTTCTAGGGTTTTTAATTATATCTCAGCATGTTTTTACTCTGTCTTCTGTAATTTATTTCTTAGCTGCTTACCTACCACACTCACACACTTATAATTAATAGCCAAACATGAGACACACAAAATATTACAGTCAGTTTAAGAGCAGCAGCAATTAATGAATATTCACATTCCACAGCGGAGGCTCCTCTTCTGTGATTCTTCTGTTACACAGATGTGCTGAACACTTTCCAAATCTCCCCTTTGGTGAGACCAGCCTGTCACATCTTTGAATTAAGCACACTTAAGACATTTGAGACCATTTTTTTTTCACAGATTGGATAAATGTTTGCAGCACTCTTTAAAAAGTTAAAATCATATTGTGCTTATGAATTTGGGTCATGAATGCAAGCAAATGTTACACAGACACACTCTGCCTAGCCAGATGGAAAGAAAAACTGGCACAAAAAAAGACAAGACCAGTCATTAGTCAGAATATTAAGTATATTTTGTCCCCAGCTGGGCATCAGTTTTCTTGTCTCCAGTATTTGCTCTGATGGTGGCTGGAAGAAGGATCAGTGGACCCAGGTAGAGAACGAAGCAATATAGAGGAGTAAGGGAACACTTTCCCTGGGTGTTTGGCTATCCTGTCCCTTCCTCTCTCATGTCCTTCTTGATCTGACACAGGATGTGGCATCCTGGGTGTCACTGAGGCCACACTGGATCCTCAGTACCTGCCATCCTTGTCACTGTTACGCAGACAACAAAAATCCACTCCTTCAAAACTTACCAAGTTTATAGTAGTATAAGTTATATTATTGTTACAACTGGATCTTGTGTGTTGTTACCTGTGACACATTGCTATGTCATTGAACCACATCAGGAGTACTAAGGTTAGTACCAGTACCTGCAAAAACCTACTCTAAACAGGCTGTAATATGCAGTGGTTGAGAATTACAGTGTCTAAAACTACAGTAATTTTGTTTTGTGCTTTTCATGCTTATCTGTAGAACACAGAAAAAAAGTTTCATGTTTTGTTCCTTGAGTTTTAGAGTAAATGGAAATGTCTGTCTGCCCAAGCCATCATAAAAATCCTTCTCCCTTTTTATTTGAATACAGATTTTCCTTTCAACTTATCTACCTCTCTTGTCTAACACCTACAGTAGGTGTGATATGGGATAAATTTCAACTGAAAATGCTATGGTAATGTTCTGTCTTTTGCTTTAATGTGTTTTATTTTCAAATAATCTGTATGTGGTGCATTTTGGTGGCTTTAGTGATATGTTTGTGTCTTTTTTAACACAAACATTATAGCATTTTTAACACAAACATTATAGCATTTTTTCCATAAGGAACAGGAAATAAAATTTATTTTTAATTCTTGTTTATTGGGATTTAATTACTCAGATCTTAAGATATTCTTATGTTTATGCACTGTCAAGCTGTTCTATGCATTTGTTTTGTCCAAGTGTATTTATAAAAGAAGTAAATTATGTTTACTCATTTTTTTCACCTGGATTTTTTTTAGAAGGTTATTGGGAAATTTGATTTTTTAAGGGATAATAATGTTGATCTTTAACACATTGTAAGTCTTTAAAGTTTTGTTTTTTAAAATGCTTCCCTATTCTATTTAAAATTAACATATCTCTGGTGATGTTCAGTGTTTATGCTAAATACCAAATGTTTCCAAAAGGATGGTTAAGTAATGAAGTAGATTATTTATGATGAATGGAAGAGGAAAATCAATCTATGATTAAACAAAGAAATTCTGAAGAAATCACAAGAAAATCTGTGGCTTATTTTTAACCCAATTTCAAGTGCACTCATTACACCTTCCAAGTATTCCAAGAATCACTGTGACATTGTTCCATCATTTGTGGGAAAATAAATATAAACCTCTCTCCTAGATAGCCAGACCTCCCCGACTGTCTGATGTTAAAATCCAGACATAGTCTTGCATTTTCATTAGAGATTTCTTTCTTTTGCATTGGAGTTGAGAACCAAAAGAGAAACATACAGATTTTAGCTACCATTGCCATATTTGTGAACAATACAAACAAGTTATTCACATGCCTTTGCCAAACACAGTGTGCCTCTAATGAGGACGTTACCTTGTGTAGAATGTCATACCTTTAGGCTCTTACCTTTAGGTGTAGAATGTCAATACCTTTAGGTTTTTTTGAGACAAGGTCTCAGCAGGTCAGGCTCTCCCTGAGTGTGCTATGTAGCTTACATTGACCTTGAACTCATAGCAATCCGCCTGCCTCAGCCTCTTGAGTGCTTGGATTACAGATGTGTGCAACCAAGCCCAGAACCCTTCTGCTCTTATCTTTGCAGTCTGACAGAAATTCTCAGCTCCCCAGGAGGCTTTCCTGGCTTCCTACCCAGAGCTAGAATTGGCCCTCACGTTATCTTAAACCTTATATGGTTTAACCATTAGTTTATATTTATGTCTCCTTTGTGTGCTGCTAAACTCCGTTTTTTTCTTCTCTGCCCCACATGATACCAGGCTTAGAGTAATAGCCAAAAAAAAAAAAAAATCCAAAAAAATACATGGATTTTCCAAACTGCGATCTTAATAGGTAAGATGTGGAACCTTCAAAATTATGAGGGCTTTTCCCTCCCTATAGATCATTACTAATTTATAAGTAAAGCGTGCCCCTCCCCCCTTTTACCTCCCTTTCCTATCCTGAATAAAACCGTGACTGTGGCTGGAGCTGCTCATAGAAAGGCATCACTGCATACCGGTGCAAATACGAATTCTCTAAGGCAAGAGCGTGGGTGGGTGTGCAGCTTTCATCCTGTATGCTTTGACAGCAGGATAAACCCTCAGTAATTCAGGTTCAATCGGATTCGGTGACTCTTGAGTGAAGACATTATTTCCTTATGGAAATTCTGATACACTATAAAACTAGGCCAAAAACATCATCATCATCATTTTATGTCCTGTATACAGAACACACAAAAAGTCTTCTAAGGCTGTTTCTCTTTCACCGATCTTGTTTATGCTGCAGGACAGTCTTTCTCAAATGCGAGTAAAACGCTCATTTGAAGCAAAAGCTAAGTTCCTGCAGACCCTGCAGTGCTTTCTTCCGGCTGGATGGTGAGGGACTCTGTCTTGAACACGAAGTGCCGAGGTGTGGAGGGCTGGCTGGGCCTGGGTGACTGTCAAGGGCGCTGAACTCACAGCCCGGGGCGCTCACTCGGGAGGAGCCCCGTGGGCATCGCGACCTCTGCCCCACCCCCAGGTCGGCTCTCTGCAGCGCTTGCCGCCTTCCCAGAGTGCAGTGCGGCTCCCTTTGCTCTGCGGGACCCTGGACGCAGCGGACGCCTGAGACGCACCAGCGTCAGGCTGAACCGCAGACGTCTTCCCAGCCGGCTCCGGAGCCTGGACTCGGAGGCCCCACCGACCCTCCTTCCCCACTGGCTCCACCCACGGCCCTACCTGCGGCTCTTCCTTTCCTCTCCCCTTCCCTTCCCTCTTCGGACCGGGCTCTGCAGACCTCAGCTGTCTCAGGTGCCCTCTCTGACCCTGGCTGTGAAGAAGCCTCGTCTCCGGGCAGCCTCCGCAGGAGGCCTTGAAAAGTCCTCTTCCTTGGAAGGCTGTGCAAGCTGACAGAAGCGTCCAAATTTTTCTTTTTCTCTGATTTTGACTGCCTCCCTCCCCCGAACTGGGATGACTCAATATGAGGATTCATAGATGCCCTGGACAAGAAGCTTCCCAGAGGGCAGGAAAGAGAAGGGGTGTGTACTGTTTCAGGAACGCTAGAAAAACAAAGGATAAAAATAGATTAATTCAGGGGAAACTAAATGAAAATGAGTAATAAACAAATTTCAAAATATAAATCAAGGGGAGATGTGTTTAAATCAGATACTATGTTTCACTTATGAAACTGACAAAAGGTAAAAAAAAAAAAATCTAGTTAATTACCAGATACAAGAGTTTGGGGAAGGATTCTTACGCCCACTTAGAAGTAGACTAAATGAATGGTATTTGCAGGAAGCTGTCTAGTCAGCCGTGCCATCCAAAGTTTTAAATGTGTGTCCTTCCACCCAGTTCTTTAGTTTCTTAAACCTACCTGAAGAAATGGATAAATACACAAGGATCCATTAACATGTTTAGAGCAATAAAAAGCATGCCCAAATTCTCCAAAGGCAGGAAAATGTTTAAATATTCAGCAGCATGTTCTCATAGAACATTCTTGTGCCATTAAAAGGAATAAGGATACATTACCTTGTAATAACAATCTATTGTAGAGTAATAAGGAAAGGTAAATCTTGGGAAATGTATGCATGTTTTTAATCCCATTCCACAGATGCAAAAATTGAGTCACATCTTACCTGGTTGCCTCAAGGCCACAAAACTAAGTGGGAGCTCTTTAGCCACTACTAAACTATCTCCAATAGGAGGAACTCCTAGAAAGCAGGAATGAAAAGGAAGAACCATAGTTTTACATTTTACTTCAGCCCTACCATAGAGGGTTCTAATAAGCCTGTAACCTTCACTGGCACTACTTTTGCCACCTCTCAAGGGAATCCTGTAATTCATGTCAGCTGTGGCACGTTTTTCAGGAAAACATCCTTTGCCTAAGGAAAAAGATAAATCCTCTAATCACAGCCTAGGCGGGTGTTGCGATTTGAGTCTAGATGTCTGGAGCCTCATGTAGTCAGGCAGGTGGGCTTCTAGAGTTCATGAATGACTCATGGTCCAATGCTGGCATTATGGGTATGAGTGCTACACCCAAGTGAGTGTGGCCTACATACAACATAAGGCACAGAAAGAGTCTTTTCCTCATGCTCCTCCCCTTTTGCTCTTGTCACTTGTGCTGTTTTCCACCACCAATAACTGTTACCCTCTGCCATGTGCCACTTTGCCCTGGAGCCAGCTGATAATGGACTGAAACCTCCACAAACTGTGAGCAAAATAAACCTTTTCTTCCTTAACTTTGGGTGTCTGGTATTTTGTCCCAGCAATGTGAGAAAAAGTAACCAAGACAGTGGGTGAAGGCAAGACCAGAGGGTGAGAGAACTACACACTGAGACAAGAATAGTAAACAACTTTGGAAGGAGAGACTGGGAAGTCCAAGAATGAGGGGAGGAAAAAGAAGAGAGATGGGAACAAGAGAGACAGAGGGCTCAGGACAGTCTGGAGCTAAAACACGGCCAGATGGGCTGCAGTTCAGCTCGGTGACAGAGCACTTCTCCAGCACATGGAAGCCCTGGGTTCCACACCCAGCACCACAGAAAAGATGAGAAGACACCCAGAGAGAGGGTCCGATGACAAAATAGTGACAGGCCCATAAAGAAAGGAACTAAATGTGTAAATATGCATGCAGGACAGAGGGACGTGCCTAGCAATCTGGGTGAGGGGCAGCCGTGGTGATGGTGATGAATGCAGTCGTCATCGTCATCCTTTTTTTAAATAATACACACTTTTTTGCAATTCATCTGCCTTCCTGCTCTGCCCCTCAAAAAACACCCTTCAGTAAGGAATCAGTTTCCCTGAGAGGGGTTTATTCATTTGGAAGACAATGAAGTCAAAGTTTTGGCATACCCCATCAAGAGGTCATAATAAGCAGAAGATTCCAGTCACAAAGACACCAAGCCACAGGCAGGAATTCTGACCACTCAGTGATCAAAAGAAGGGAAACACACAGAATTCTTTAAAAGGGAATATTTCTTGCAAAACACAAAAGTCATCCTCAAACCATTCCTTTCCGTCCAAAGTTGACGTGTGTTCAGATGGACACTGCAGGGACTGTGACAATACTGCTGGCAGACAGTGCTCTGATGGTCACCACTCGGCCCTCTAGACCGTGGTGTAAAAACTCTCATCTTGCTGATTGCTGCCACGTATGCTGGTGTTGAAAGTGGAGCTAGCAAGAGGCAGGTCTGCTGGCTCTCTACCCCAGCCGACCTCTGCACCACAGGCGGGAACTAAGTTCCTGACTCACAGTTGTCATTTAATTCTTTCCATAACTCTAGGAGCAGATGTCCCATTATTATCCACATTGTACGAGTAAGGAAACTAAGGCCGAAAGATAAGTTCTGAGCCCAAACCTCACAACTCATAAAGCGGTGCAATTAGGATTCAAACTCAGATTCTCCTGACTTTACATGCAAGCCCATACTGGACCACGAAGTAGATTCCATCACAGCCCCAAACCCACATGGTGCTTAAAAGATGCGGTTTTCTTGTGTATAGATACTCTGGGAACTAGCAAGGACTGAGACCTGTACCTAAGTTATGCAAGAAAGCTTTTATTATGAAGTGAAATAAATCTGATACCCAGCCTTAAATAGTGCATGGTTTCTTTTATAAGGAAACCCAAAGTATATATAAGGAGCAAAATAGAAGATAATAGGAAATAGACAAATCTGCAAAAGGGAAGGGGACCAAGAGACGGAGAGAAGGGGAGGGAGGGAAGGAAAGGGGGTAAAAGAACAATTCCGATGTATTATATACCTGCACCAACTCCTGCACCAGGAGTGTAACCATTATGGCCAACAACAACAACAAAAAAATTAACCTAAAAAATTTTAGTCTTAAAGAGAAAAAAAGTTTTTTGTTCTTATGCAGAGTAAGTCAAAACCCCTACAACTCAGAAATTCTAGACAGTTCTGATCTTTAGAAAAATCGGCACCCGCTGGGTGGGAAAGCCAGCGTGCTAAGGAGCCGGATTCTAGAGAAAATGAGCATCTCTTTGTTACCAGCTGTTCCGCGCTGGAAATCCTTGCCAGCCTGTAGATCTCCGCTCATTACGGGGAGTTCCAGACTCAGTCTCTGTGCCCAGAGAGCCGTGAGTGCCGCCTCCTGGGCTAGCGGGGCAACGTGGTTAGCACTTCATTCTGGTTCTTTTCCATCAGTGTCTGCCGTGAACTCCAGCCCTGTCACTGTCTCACAGGCAGCGCATCCTGACAAAGCCCGCCTGCCCTTCGCAGTTACTCTATGCCCAAAGCAAAGACGTCCCATCACGCTGAAGCAGCCGCGGCGTGTCACCGACAGAGGGCGCTCCTCTGCTCAGGAAGCCAAAATGAGAATCCTGCAGCATCACCGGGCTGTTACCGGGATGGAGTGAGATCACTCCTTCCGCCAGCGTGGCACGGTGCCTGGCATTCGCTGAGAGCTCAGTAAGTGGCAGCTAAGACGATTATCCAGCAATGACCGGGACCTGGGACGTGTGCAGGCAAACTATTTCCCACGACTCCTAATCTATGCAAAAGATCTCTTGAGGAGTCCATTAAATGTCACTAATCAAGTCAGGAAGTGACCGGGGCATGAGTGTCTCCTTCATCGGTTAATGAAGACACTGGGTTCTAAATTTTAAGATAACTGCAGCTTCTGCTGGCTCCCACAGGTGGCCCTGAGACCATGGAGGGAATGACACATTTAAAGACGCTCCTAGACTTTCTGCCTGGGTTTTGCCTCTTTCTAGCTACTCCCAACGATTCCATCAAGAAGTATCCCCGCTTCCCTGAGGCTGGCTGAGAACCACTGGATGATGCAGCTGCTAACCACAGCTGTCCTCTTGGGCTCCCTCTTGGGTAGCTAATTCCTGCCACAGGTGATATCACCTATGGGGGTGGGACTGGAGTGGCCACTCTGTGGTCACAGCCCTCTTGGAAGACTGTTCCTGAGCTTCAGCTGTGTCCAGGGTAAAATGTTCATCAGAGCTCGGGATTCCCTTGAATGTGTCCATCTCTGGGAATTTGCATCTCAGATCTTTCTCCCAGTGGGAATCCGTGAGCCCTTTCCAATCTGTTGCCTTGAGCTCCTATTTCTGGTCACCTCTGTACATTTCTACCCATTGTCTTCAGGTGCTTCTAACCACAGGTGCCCTGAATGAAAACTCTGTGACCTCTTTCTTTCTCAACACCTCATTCTTCCCAAACCGGCTTCCTCTGTTGCCATAGCAACCACAGGATTCTCCTCCCTGAAAGCCTCACATCTGCTTTTCATATGCAGAGGGTCACCAAATTCTGTTGATTCCATCTGCAAAATTTCTCAACCTCTACAGCCCACTGTCACCATCTTAAAATCCCTTTTGAGCTGTTCTTTCCATCCTGCAGTAATCGCCTACTCCCCACTTCATGAAGCCTTCTGCTGACCTTGAGCAGTCACCTACAGGGTGCTGGGTTCTCTGCTCAGTGCTTGAAATGAATTATCCCATTTAATCCTTACAATGAGTTTTGGCGTAGGGTAGCTTCCCATTTTGCAGATCAGAAAGTGGAGGCCTCATGAGATTAAGTTCCAAATTCTATAGTTCATAAAGTGACAAAGCCCGGCGTCACTGGCTCTCTGAGGTAGCCAAGCCCTGTGCTTCTCTCAGATTGTGCTTCACAGTCTCTCCCTGCACACCCGCAACACCCGGAGACACGCCCTTGGTGGTCAATAGCTACTGAAGGTCTTCATTCATCTTCAGCCTGTACCAGGTTGCTTTTCTCTGCATTGTCATCTCCTCTTAAGGATTTTCAGTAGGGGGATCTCACTTTGCTTATTTTTGTAAGCCTGATAACAAGCAGACTGCCTGCCGAATAAGAGAATTTCCAGAATGTTTATTGAATTGTAGGGTAACCCTTAAGCTCAGTCCTCTGTGTTGCTCTTTTGATTCAGGAGGCCAGATTGCTTCGGGTTATGAAATGCTAGTGTGTGTGTGTGTGTGTGCGCGCGTGCGCGCGCACGCAGAGAATTAAACTCAGGGCCTTGTGGTTACCAGGCAGGTGCTGCATCACTGAGTTGTATCCCCAGCTAAAATGATGCTTTTGGAGATGGCATGAGATTTTTAAAGATCACTCAATGAATGGAAGACATCATACTAATCAATCACGGATGCTCCTGAAAGGACTTTTTAAAATATAAAAAACAATCAGTGCAAATAATGATGACAACTTCAAGCCCAGAATATCTGAGACCCAAATAATTGCCTCTCGACCCACATTTCTTTGGCTTCAGCTGGCCAGTGGACATGCAAAGGTCCTGAGGAAGCCTAGGAGCCCAACTTATGAGAAGTATATGGCTTCAGGCCCCAGGTGAATGACACAGGCCTTGCTTCTCCATCTTTTCTCTGCTTTTATTCCCCATTCCCCAGGACACAAACACATTCCTTGTTCACACAGGAATATAAACATTCAGCCTGATGCTACGTTAGAACCTAACCAGAATTCATCTGGTTGAGAATACAGCACAGCAGGTATGAGAGAGAGAGAGCTGGCCCAAGCGTAACAAGGTCCAGGTAGCTGGTTCTTTTACAGAGAGCCCTACATCCAGCCTTTTACCTCTGGGTCACAGGTTCAAGTCCAGCCAAGCCTCGCCTGACAGAAAATCATTAACAACTCTGCGTCAGGCTGCTTGACAGATGGGAAATGAGTTTCTGTCTCCGTCCAGCGGGCAAGTGTCCACATCACACTTGGCACTAAGCAGCACTCAACTCCATGGAGACGGAGAAGAAGTCATGCGAAAGTTGCCCGGGTCACTCAGGGCTCTGCCAAAGCAGGGGCCTGACAGCTCCCTTGCCTCACCCTTCCAGGAGCACTTTATTTAATCGGCTGGGTTTGTTCCCTCTCCCTCCAAAGACTTTGTTGCACAAGTGGTTTGAAGTAACAGAATAACAGAAAATCTGACTCCACAGCATTGAAGGGAGTGTGGCCAAAATCACATGAGAAAAATATCCAAAGAGAACATTTTCATCTGTGGTCCTCAGTTGAGTTAAATCAGTTCAATGGCTCAAAAGGGTCACCATTTTCATAATAAAGGAAAATTATTTTCAGGGTAATCTTTGGACCCAGGTCCATGTTTCTCTCCTCTCACCAACACCCCACATGTAACTGGCTTCCCCCAGGGATGCCCAAGGCCTGGAGCTGAACTTGCAGGTGGGGGAATCTGACTCTAGTGAATGGGGCCACTCCCTCAGAGAGACGCTAGTGCAGAGCCAGGTAAGGACAGCCTGGCCTTAGACAATGCCTGGGAAGCACTAGAGAGGGGAGGGCCTGTCTCTTCCTGCCAGCAGTGGCCAGGTCAGGGTCTGGGGAGCTCATCTCAGAGCTGGCATTGACATGGTCAAGCTCACTCTTGTGCTGCACACAGAAACCTCAGATAAGTAGAGCACAGCAGGGCAGGGCAGGGCAGGGCAGGGCCAGATTGCTGAATACATGTTCACACGCAAGACCCAGCTACTTGGAGGATGGGCAGGCTGGACCAAGTGGCTCTTTGGATGAGAAGCACTGGGGACAGTTCTCTCTAGGTCAATAATGGTGAACTTTTTAGGGCTTTTAATAACAAATAGTCAACTACAACCTATACCCTGTAGGGTCACCAGTACTGTAAAAAAAATACTGGAGATACTTCAACTCATAAATAGGAGAGTTTTATTTTGGCTCACGGCTTGGAGATCTCAGTCCATGGTCACTTGAGCCCACTGCTTTTGGTCCTGTGGCAGCACATTACATCACAGCGGGAGCATGCAGTGAACAAGGCTGGTCACATCGTGGCAGCCAGGAAGTGAACAGACAGATAAGGAAGGGGCCAGGGTTCTAATATCCCTTTCAATACACCCCCAATAACCTAACTGCCTCCCCCTAGGCCCTAACTCCTACAGGTTCCACCACCTCCCATGGTGCCATTGGCTGGGGACCAAGCCTTTAACACACAAGTTTTTGGAGGCTTATTCAAGTTTTGGCAGGTATGTTATTTTCATCTGTTTTCTTTTGTTGTAAACCATCTAAGTCCACAATCTAAACATATTTCAAGCTTAGAAAGACCTCTTCCTTTCCAGTGCAGATAAGCCCAACAAAACCCTCAGAAGAGTTATCTACCCAGCACCTACAGATTTCTCTTCAGAAATCCCAGAGATTTCTGAAGGTATCTAGCAAAAGGAGCCCCGTTCCCGGAGTGCATCTCTTGCTGCATTCCGACCCTCTGGCAGCCAGTCGGATGCGGTTACAAGGAGAACACCGCGGTCATCTCCGGCGCTCTCTCCCAGGGCGAATTTCTCTGGGTGGGCAGCTCCCAGGCCCCGCATCCGCTCACTGCAGCAGCCCTGGCTCTCCGCTCCCTGGGAGCTGGAGAAGCAGCTCGGACTTCTGTGCACTTTCTCTTACCGCTAGGACCTGCTTTGCTGCTAGGGCCTGCGGGGGGATCACAGAGCAAGGCCAGGGCAGCTCCTGGCCCCTCACCCCTGCTCGCTGGGGGGCGTCTGCAGACAGGCCACCCTAAAGCCAGGCCACCCTAAAGCCGCGCTTCGAGGAGGCAGGACTATGAACAGGCCTGGGTCTGCGGCGCCCGGCACAGCCCGGACCTTCGGACAGCAGTGAGGACCCAGCGAGGGTCGCCCCCTGCTGGCCTGGGCCTGCCGCCCTTCCTGACCCGTGGTCGGGCGGCCGCTGCCTGACGCTGCTTCCTGCCCTCACCGAACTTCTGCAAGCTCCAGGGACGTTGCACGCCGACGCAGAGGACCGGCTTGACGTTGCAAACGCCCGCTTTCTGAGGAAAAGCAGAAAGCCTGGCCTCGATCGGGCTTGAGGCAGATGCTCCGGAAACAGGACCTACACTGCAAGCAGGGACTCCAGCCCGGGCCCGGTCCTGCCCGGCCTGGCACCCTGGCTGGCTCCAGCACTGCTGCTGCAGAGCTTCTGGGAGGACCAAGTGGTGCGGCCTCTCACGGAGACACCAGTGTCCAGATAGGAGGCGGCGTGCCGCGTATTAAATGCTTTCCAGAAATACGTTTCAGTGGCTGAAATGAAGTTCTCACTCATCCGCTGACACTCTTCTCACTGAGGCAGAAACCTGAGTTGCAGGATCTCTCCCCCAACGCACCCCACCCCTGCAGCGCAGTTCAGTTGAGTTACTTCATTTTGGGGTGAAAAATAAATAATATTAAAAAATATAGATTTGTACAAATAAAGAGAGTGCTTCCCCCTGCCCAGGAGCCCAGGCCAGCGCCCAGATGTGAGGCTTGTTTACACTTAAGGATGCATGCAAGGAGAGCTGCGCGGCACCCTGGTTTTAACTGTCTGGCTTCCCTGCTGGCCCGCTGACCCTTCCTGGCTCTTTTTTGGGAGGATTTCTAGCCTCTGGTGTCTTGGGAGGGAAGTGTAGAGGTGGAGGCCGAACTCGCAGCAGAGGCCCCCAAACCTGGAGGTCACAGCCCCTTCCCAGGGGAAGGACTCGCCCGGCGAGACGGGCCTGGCCTGGCACGGCCCGCGCTGGGGCCCCTGCAGGCTGTAGCCCAAGTGGACAAAGGACAGCGAAAAGGAGCGCGCTGTATCGGGCTCCCGGCGGCTGAGCTTCTGCAGAATGAGGGGCAGCTCCAGGTGAGGCAAAGAGCTCGGCCTGGAGTTAATGCACTCTTTCTTGTTTGGACTCTTCCTTCCTTCCTTCCTTCCTTCCTTCCTTCCTTCCTTCCTTCCTTCCTTCCTTCCTTCTTTCCGTCCCTCCCTCCCTCCCTCCCTTCCTCCTTCCTTCCTTCTTCCTTCCTTCTCTATTTCTCTCCCTTTTTCTTTGTCTCTCTCTTTTCTTTCTTTCTTATTCCTTTCTTTCGTCTTCTGTCTGTCTGTCTGTCTGTCTAACAGCACCATTTGCTAGGCAAAGCAATAAAATATGTATTTATAAATATTTTCCAAGACTGCCCTCTAGTGGAAAGCTGGTGGCAGTAGCACTTGTAACAAACCAGTGACCGATCCCAAACTTCGGAATAAAATGTGCACCTTCGCGGGACACCCCCACGCGAGCTCGGAGCGCGCATCTCGGTGTCCCGCAGGTCCGCAGCGCGTCCCAGGCCTTGACGGCGGCCTGAAGCCCCTCAGAGAAACCTTGCTGGCCCTGGCTCTCGCGGGGTGTCGGTATTTCAGAGCCCCTCGGGGTGCGGACGTGTGCTGGCCGGGACAGCCGGAGGCCGCTGGGTGCGTTCCGAGGCTGTGCACGGGTGACTGGCCCAGCGCTTTTATTTTGGCTGAGGAAGGAGCCAGGGCCGCGAGAGCATCCAGCCCCAAAGGCCACACACGCCGCTGGGTCCCCACCTTGGAGGATGTGGGACAATGAATCATTTGTGCCTCTTCCTGGTTCTTCCTGGCCAAGGTCGGCTTTCCCACTGGAACCGAGCGGCTTGGCCGAGTGCCCGCGCTGTCTGGAGCCTTTCAGTGCCGAGCAGCCCGGGGAGAGATGCGCCCCACCCCGCGCCCCAGGCCCGGCTCGGGCTCAGAGGCAGCCCTTGTCCCATCATAAAACCCCATTCACCCTGCTCAGTTTGGCAGCCAGGGCCTCCTGGCGGAGGCCTGAGGAAGTGGGCTGTCTGTCCTCTGTAGTAAGGTTCCCAGGCGCAACTCCGCGAGCAGGAAACGTGAGCAGGGGCCACTGAGCACCCCCTTTCTGGTTAGCTTTCCAAAGTCGGTTCCTTTTCATCCTCCTGGGCCGGTTGCGGTGTCTTGCACACGCCCCTGCTACTACTAGCTGCAGTAAAGTAGCTGCCGTTCATGCATTCGTCGAATGGACAAATACATTTTGAGCAACTACGCTGTAGCTAGCACTGCTGCTGCCGCCGATCGCCAAGACAGACAAGGTCCCTGATCTCATGGAAATTACTGTCTGGCGAGGAGACAAGAGGGTGTATGAGTAAATATATCATTTCAAGGACTCCGAAGGAAAATAACAGAATATAATGAATAACACAACTTTGATGCAGTAACTAAGGGCAGGCCTCACCCTGAAGGTTACATGTAAGCACCTACCATAGGCCACGTATTTTCTGTACCTGGGGTTGAGCGTACAAAGATAAGGAAAACGCAGGCTGTGCTTTCAGAGTTCAGACCCAGTGGTGAAATACTAATTCCACCGGCTTTCAAATAGCTAAGCCTAAGATCTATTGCTCACAACAAATCTGCCAAGTAAATCATGTCATCCTTGTTTTATAGATGTGAAGCTGAGTAGAAGTGATATGAAGATGCTGGCTAAAAGTTTATCAAAAGCACCACAGAGATTTGATTTAAAGCCCATCTTACTCCCAAATATTTTGCTTTTTTTTTTCTTTTCTCATGCTGTGTAATTTGATGGAAACAAAGAGACAAGTTCCATGAAATCTCGACATCTCTCGGAGCCCAAGGTTTTATATGCATACATTGCACTGTTCTAAGCCCTGTTCCACATATTTCTCAGTATATGGCGAGAAGGCTCTTACTGGGGCACTGAGCAGGCATGGAGATGGTACCCTGGGTGCACCTCCAAACTTGTGGTATCCAAATCTGAGTCCCAACCCCAGACTCCCACATCTTACGTCCAGATGATACGCTGAGGTCTCCTCTACCAAACCACCTCAGATCGAAGCCCTCACAGGACCCCTCTTTGGTTTCCCTTCATGAAACATCTGCCATCCGACAACCATGGGGACAGGTCTCCTGAGTGGGCAAAGAACACCGTCTAGTTAAGTGAAAATTATCACTGACCCAACCCTGAACAGGAACAAAAAGGAAGGAAAGGCCACCAGCAATGTTTATCCCTCAGCCACTGGTGTAGAAATGTTGTCACACCATCTAGCCCAAGGAACAGAGGAGGGTGATTGAATCCACTCTGTGGGTGATAGGGTTGTTGATTTGGTGACGGCTAAAAAACCTGGATCTGGAGAAGGAAGTTACTCATAGCAGTGGATGGAATCTCAGTGTTATTTTAATTTACATCTTTCAAATGCACATTTTCATATATTAATTTGTTGTTCATACTTCTTCAGTTGAGAAGTGTCTATTCTTTTCAGAGACCCCTTTGTGGGCTGGGCCTTTAAATTTGGTGGGCATGATGTTTTTGAGTTCTTTATATAGTCTAGATATTATCCTTTGTCTGAGAAATAGCTGGTAAAAAATTTTTCCCAATCTGTGGTTATCTCTTCACTTTGTTGGTGGTTTCTTTCACTGTGCAAAAGCTTTTCAGTGCAGTGAGATCCCAGATGTTTGTTCTTGTAATATTTCCTTGCAATCGAAGTTTCCTTCATAAAGTCTTTGCCTATACCTATGTTTTCCAGTTTTACCTATTTCATAATCCAACAGTTTTAATGTTTCTGCTTTAATACTTCAATTTTTGATCCATTTTTATTTTAGTTTGGTGTATGATAAAAGATACAGGTCTAGGTTTAATCTTTGGCACGTGGAAAGCCAGTTTTTCCAGCACCATTTATTAAAGAGGCTGCCTTTCTTCCAGTGAACATGTTTGGCCTTTGTCAAAGATAAGGTGGCTGAGTGCCTTTGGAATTGTTTCTGGGTCTTCTATTCTGTTCCTTGGATTCTCCAAAGTGGAAGACAGATATGGGGAAGCAGGAAGAAAATGTTCAAATGGGAAGGGGGCAAGAAAGGGGGGAGGAAGAGAGAAGGTAGGGAAAAGGGGAAAAGATAATAGAAGGAAAGAAAGAAGCAAAACTTTTGTAAATGAGAAGGGGAAGAAGTTTGAAGGAAGGGGAGGGGAGTGGAGGAAGAATCCTGTACAGGTACAAATTCCCTGTGATGAATGTGACCATCGTGTATATGAAAAAGTACCAAGAAAATTAAATTAATAAAAAAAAAAAGAAGAAGAAGACGTGGATCGCCAGGGGCACGGCCAGTCCCTCTCTCACTTCTCCTTTGCTCTCCGTGTCCCTATCACTGTGCCCGAGCTGCTCTCCTGCACCGCACCCCTCTCCCCTTCTCCCTGGAGCCAGTCGACTAGGGGCTGAAAGCTCTGCAGACTATGAGCTAAAACAAACTTCTCCTCCTTCAAGTTGCAGGTGACGGGTCCTACCTGTCAGTGATGAGAAGAACTAAGATGAGTAGCAACACCCATCTTGTAGTCACTCTAGCGACTGCTCTGAAATCAGATAATACGATCACTCTGATCACTCTGTCACTGGCCACTTAGTAAAGGCTTCAGCCCCCGCCTCCTTGTTTCTCCTCAGCCTCCAACGTGAAAACTAACGCCTGCCTGGTAGGCACACAATCAGTGCCTCAAAATAATTTGGGCTCCAGTCAAGGCATCAGCTTATGACTTGCTTAGTCTGAGCCTTCTCTTTTTAGTCCCTTTTTGTTGTGGTTTTTGAGCCAGGATCTCACTAGGTAGTTCAGACTGGCCCAGCACTCCCTATGTACCCCAGGCTCGCCTCGAAGCCTCTGCAGTTGTTCCACTTCCTAAGTGCTGGGATTGCAGGTGTGAGCCACACACCCAGGTCTACTCCTTTATTTTTTGATCTGTTGTAGTCACTGAAAAGAGTTAAGGCAGGACACATAATTTATAGGATTATTTTATAAAATTAACCCAAAGAGTTAAAGGCAAAAGAGTATGGGAAATCTGTCCACACACTACAGACCTGAAGAATCCAGCTGAGGGCCTGGACCCTACAGCAATGTCCTGCACGCGTCCAGCTGGAGACCTAGAGCTAATGGCAATAGCCTCCACAAGTCCAGCTGGAGGTCTAGAGCCCACAACAATGTCTCATGCAAGTCAGTATCAAGGACCTGTGCTGGGAAGGTCCTGAGGTCAATGATCGAAGCTAGAAAGCCCGCGCCAGCAACATGAGGGGTCCATGACAGCAAGCGGGGGACTGCACCCGAGCCAGGAAGCTGTGCTCAAAGGAAGGACCAGAGCTCTCCTGCAGAGAACTGCAGCCATCCTCAGCGACAGCAACAGCAAGGACCTGAGCTCCCCCAATGATGAGAACAGCTGAGTTCATATCGGGAAAACCAGCACAACGAGCTTCTCCAGGAGAATCAACAGCACACTGCTTCCCCTCCAGTTCTTTCATGCTGTTGGCAACAACCCTCAGGTGGGCCACCCATACCCGGCACCACACTGATTCAGTTCAGCTGTGGGTCACAGGTTGCTCATTAATTGCACCACAGTGTCCAAACTTTCCAAGTCAGTGTTAGTGTCCCAGAGAAGGCATAGGCAAGGGTCTCCTCCAGGACCCAAGGGAAGCCGTCTTGGAACTGTCCTTTGTAGACCACTGTTAGTCTCACAGGTTTAGCCTTCTCTGGATGCCTGGAAGAAATGGGAGTCTGCTGCTGTCTACTCACGCTGCTGGCAGAATGAGAGCAGCATGGATCTCAGAGGCCTAGATGACCACCCCGCTTCACAGACACCACAAATAGTCTAACTATATAGATTTACTTCTGTGACAGAAAGGTTTTCTTTATCATCCTTTCATAGTATAAACAGGATCAATTTTTATTTCTATTCTATTTCTATTCAATTTCTATGGAGCACAGTGTCTGGCACCTAACAGAGGTTAATTTAGCTCCCACTCTGTGTCAGATACTGTGCTAGACTTAGGGATGTATAGCATAAACATTAAGAAGTCCTGCCCTTGAGGAGTTTATATGCATCAGAAGCCAACGCAGTGGTTCGCAGTCCTGATTGCACATCAGAATCATCTAGAAAGATTTACAAATATAAAGCGGATTCTATTTCCAAGAAGTCAGACTTAGTTGGAATGGGACTCTGATAACAGTGTTTACATTGGGAGGATTTGGAGTTGTTAAGAGGGTTCTGAGAATCTGTGTTTCCAACTATGCAACTGTGCAACTGATCAGTCTTCTTCCTCAATCACTTACTAAAGTCTGCCCCCCACTTACTATTTAGCTTTTTGCTACTCTAACAAATACCTGAGAGAAAGTGACTTAAAAGGAGGAAAGCTTATTTTGGCACACAGTTTTGGAGTCTTGGTCCATGGTTGGTTGACCCTGGTGTTCTTGAGCATCCCAAATCATGTGGGAAGCTCCAGGTAGAGCAAGCTGCTCACCTTTGAAGCAGCCAGGAAGCAAAGTAGGAGACTGGGAGGTTCTGGATTCCCAGGATCTCCCTCAAGGGCATGAGTTGAATGACCTAAGGCTTCTCACTCATGTTCACTTTTTAAGTTTATACCATATGTCGGTGGCACCAGGGTAGGGCCAAACCTTTAACACAGGGGTCTTTGGGGACACTCAAGACCTAAACTATAGCACCCTCATACCCCACCTAAAGGAAAAGAGGAAAAGTACCCTGCTTGCCTTCCAATTCTGCTGGAATTCCTCCATAGCTCCGTATTTGACTTTTGTTTGCTTCGTTTTTGTTTTGAAATTCTGACCTTGCCAAGTGTGGTTGAGCAATCTGGAGTTTAAAGACAGTCCTTGCTTTCAACCTCCCCAGGGTACTAATCAGCTTTTAGGCCTTCCCCCTTCTCATTTACCTCCTTCTCTTTGTTGTGTAGTAGTAGCATCTTGGTTTCCTTTGTGGTTCTGATAAATAGTAATGACCCATGTGTGGGAATAAAGGTCATTTCTCTTTCTAAACTCTCTTTACCCGTAATACCACACAGCATCTCACCCTTTATCTGTTCTCATTCTCATTTGTTCTCATTCTCTCTCCCCCACCCTTTTTTTTTTTTACCCCCAGATCTATCCTTTCACCTACTCCAAATCTATTCTTTAAGCTTCCTCTAGACATACCAGTCCTTAGAGCACAAAGCCCTGGAGGGAAGAGAGGACAGCCCATCACTAAGCTTCCAGCTATGTAAACTGGACTTCTCAAAACTCTTACCATTTTCACTCATGTCTAGCAGAAAACCGAATCCACAAAATGCCCCATCAACAAACAAAACCTGCTCTTTTGTTTATTTAATATAAAGAGGAGTCTATTTTCAGTATCAGACATCTGGGCAAGTAGGGACTTAGCTTAATCAGAGGGCTTGGGCTTACATATGCCCTACAAATAACAATAATAATAACATAATAGTACTAACGCTTGTGCTACATTTGGAGCTTGAAATGATTGGTGACATTTCCCCTGATGAGGTTAAACAGCCTGACTCGAAGGCTGCACATTTGCATAATAAAGATCAGAAGTCACCGACTTCTATGTCTCTCTCAGCACCAGTGTCTGGTGTCCTTGGTTCAGGGACACCACATCCTAATGTACTCCCATATGCGGTCCTGTGCAGTGATTTAAATCTTTGGCTTGCATGTGAAATGGCAGGTTTTTTTTGGGGGGGGGGGGTCTGGGAGAACAACAAATTGTGTTTCCAAATGAGAAGATGCTGTCTGTAATAGAGAATATAATCTGAAAATGCTAAGACAACATCTGTGACCCAGGATGCTAACCTAGCAAGCTCCAGTCTACATTTTCCAGCCTATCAGTTCAAAGGAAAACATCACTTTAGATATAATAATTAATCATTAGTCAAAATGGATATCCCTATTGGCTCCTTGCCACTCAGGCAATACCACTTCTCCTGTCTATAAATCAGGGAAAGATGTTCTTTAGTATCCAATGTAATATATTTACAGCCAGTCTCTTTCCTCTATCAACAAAACACCGTTCAGAAAACATCTGTCACGCTCTGCTCAAGGAGATGTTTCCACTGTGCCATTGGTAGGGAGGAGAAGGCAGAGAAAAGGAGGCAGGCAGTGACTTGAAGATGGTGGCCATGGATGTAGGACAGCTATCTTGTGAGATGGGCTCCTCCTTACAAGACCAGTGGTTCCTCAACAGGGGTGGTTTTACCCTCCACAGGAGGTTGGCAACATTGGGGACATTTTTGGTTGTTCAAGTCAGGGAAAAGAAGTTATTTACATACTAGGTAGAGGCCAGGACACCGCTAAACATCCTACAATGGAATGATTTTCTTATTAGAACATACATATAAAAATTAAAGACTCATTCTAATGGTCTTGCTCCAAAGAAATCCTACAATGTACAGGACAATGTCCTACACTCAAATTATTCACCCCAAATGTCAATGGTATTGGGGTTGAAACTCCTTTGCCTGACTTTAATTGAAAGGAAATATACTCACAAATTAAAGGAGTCAGGAATATGCCCTTTGGCTTTCCTCCTGCCCCAGCACACCCTGCTAGGCTAAGTCCTATGTCAGTTTCCCCTGTCCAGGAGCCAAGATCCAAGACCCAAGAACACCCCTGTGCCAAGGACCATTGCCTGCAGAACTCCAGCTCACCTCTAGGGGGAAGCTCGCCCTCCCTGTACCCCACACCCTGGAGCCTCCGAAGGGCTACATCCTCATGCCACTCTCAGCCATGTCCAACCCGCACCCCTCCTGCATGCAGCCCCCCCAAATTGGAAAATTTTAACACTTTTATGTGATGATTAGTAATGTTTGCATGACTAGATTGTGGGGTGTTCAAAGGGGAACTGTGTAGGTGACAACATAAGATAGGTGAGGACACAACACAGTGCTGACTCTATCTCCCGTGCCTACCACTCACAGTCAAATCAAAATCACATACATCAGATGTTACATGCACTTCTGTGGCCAAGTGGGTAACAGTGGTTACTGACTGGTATTTCAGCCTCCCTGTGTGTGCGCCTGTGAAGACTGGCAAAGCTTATTGCTATTACGCAGACATATAAGTGTTCTTATGTAATTCCTTAAGACAAGGTCTTGCTAAGTTGTTAAGTTGGCCATGTAGGGCTCAGACTTGGCCTCCTCTTGCTTCAGCCTCCTGGAGTGCTAAGCTTACAATCAAGTGCCACCATGCCTGGTCCTTACATAACAAAGTGATGTGGCGTAGGAAGTAAAAACAAAGTATCAGTTTTTTGCTCACGATATTGTTATAATTATGTATACAACATCACTGATACCAGAAATGTTATAATAAAAAAATAAAGGAATTATGAGATAGTTCCTCTTCACTCATTGCAGTCCAGGAAGCCAAAAGCTTGGGCCCTCATGTGGTCCACCAAGAGTTGATGGCAGTAATACAAATACCTAGTTTCTCATTCTCTCATTGATTAGCAAATGTTTATCGATGACTTTACAGGTACTAAGAACTATGTACAGCCCTGAACAAAACAATGTCCCTGCGTTTATGAAGTAGCCTAGGTTCCTGGTGGAGTGGAGGTGTCAGTGACTAAATGCGCCAAGAAATGTACGCAGGGACCTAGAGTGTAAGAGGCAGCGTCAGCAGAAGCCTCTCTGATGAGGATACCTTGGGGTAAGGATCTAGAGGCTGGTGGGTGTGAGAGGGAACAGAGCTCCAGACACCAAGGCAGCAGAGAAAGGCAGCTCAGCGGTGCCGCAGGGGATGCTGGGATCTCCTGGGAGCAGAGCCGTGCCACAGGGGATGCTGGGATCTCCTGGCAGCTCAGCGGTGCTGCAGGGGATGCTGGGATCTCCTGGCAGCTCAGCGGTGCCGCAGGGGATGCTGGGATCTCCTGGCCTCGTGGGTTCCTGGGACCTCGAGGTTATGCAGTGGATGTGTGGCATCCAAGAGCAGGTAAAAAAGGAGGCGCCAACTCTCTCACAGCCTACTCGGCCCCCTAAAATGTTCGTATTTTATTCTGGGGGAGATGGAAAGCTATTAGAAATTTAGAAATAGTGTAGTGTAATCTGATTTATCTTCAAAACAAAACAAAACCTTCAAAGACACTTGAAAGCTGCAGTTGCCCTGGCTGCTCCATCTTGTCAATGGAACAGGAATCTCAAATGCGCATGTTTTCTTTTGCCATTTGAAGAACAACACGAACAAAACCCCAAACACTGGCCTTCCTTTTGTCATAAAGCTCTTCAGTGATTGTTATGGCTGTTTTGCAACTCCCTAGGGCCAGATGGAGCAGAATGCAAATTCATTTAACTTGGAAAAAGAAATTCCTAGCTGATGCACCACTAGTAAGAGGCTGGGGTAAAATAAAATCAAAACATTCTTCATTCCTGGAGGACTGGGATTAATGATTAATACCGGAAGTTCAAAACAGGAAGAGGATCTGGCTATCGTCTATAATTTATTCATAAATTGTCAACCTGTCACAGATAATTTTTCAAGTTAAATGTGGCACGTTTAAATATTTACTGGTTTGGTGACCTATTTTTGTTGTTGTTGCTATTAATTAGAATTTTTTAAAAAAGAAAACAAGCATTTGTAACAGCAAATTAATGGCAGACAGCGTCAACCGTAGGGTAGCTCATCCAAGCTACTGTGACTTACCAAAATTGTATCTGTGAGGAAAAATCAATTGAAGATATCGGAAATAGTCTGTGAATGTAAAAAGGTTAAGGTCCACTCTTATCCCTGACCTGTAGTGATTAAATTAACACAACAGATGTAAAAACATTTGTTTAAAATGTAGAGCTTCCGGCAATTGTTTTTCCATTATTTTTCTTTCAATGTGTGTTTAGTCCCCAATCTCCTTTCCTTCAAGAGGCTGCAATGCTGAACAATTCTATAGCTGTCCTTAGGAGACAAAAAAGCTATTTTCAGATGTTACATTTTGTGTCCTTTGCTTTTTAAAAATTTTAATGGCTTTGTGCTTTCATGACAGCCTCCAGATCAAGTCAGCACTTCCTACTCACTCTCCTCTGAGGTATCTCTGAGGCCAGGCTTAGATGACCTTTGAGATCACAGTCACTGAGGGGTTTCATGTTCCTGGACCACAGGCCTATGGCCTCCAATTGTCCTTCCCAAAAGAGGTCAGTCAGAATGTGGCAGTAAAAATGTCTGATACACAGTGGGGATTATAGCCAGAAACTACCCTGACAACTTGTGTGGCATGAGCGCCCCAGGTTTTAGGGGAGTGGGTGGGGGCACTTCAGGGAAATATCACTTTATATATAATAATTTTGATTAATAATTAAGAAATTGTCATGGGAAGGGAGTTTTTTTTTTATGGTGACAGACTTCCTCTTAAGGGGTTAGATGTTAAGACAATATCACAGTTGAAGTATGACGGTTATAACAATGGCATGTCAGATTGGTTAGTCAGTTACAAGTGGATAGCCACTTGTCACACACCATGGACAGGAGAATAATTCTGTGATCCACTTTTCTGTGGTGGGGAAACTGAGGTTCAGAAATCTACCTAACTCTTCTACATTACCTCACTGCTTGAGGCAGAAGATACCTGAAAGGGAAAAGGTCTTTCTCTGGAACCTGGAGGTTTCTCTCATCCCCTCTAATGTTCAGCAGGGAGGATGACTTAGGGCACCCCCAGGGTTAAGTGGCCCCTCCTTCTCTCCTCTCATAAGCCCATGTGCAGGTCAGCAGTCTAACCAGAAATTGTGGTGGGTTAAAAATGGCTGCAAGTCCTTTGCCATGTCTCCCACCAAGGAGAAGTCTATTGTCCTTCCTTTTCAATAATGCTGGTCCTGTGACCAGCAGTGACAGGAGAGGGTCAGAGATGTAAAACCATATATCTGCCAGTACTGAGTCTTAAGTGATCTGCAGCCTTCAGCTCAGAGGAAGCCAAAGTGCCACTTTCTTCAGTCACCCAGGATTCATCTGACATAGGCTGCCCCCACCATGCCACCCAAATTCATTTTCCACAAGCTCAAAGTCTGGTACCTGAGGCATACCCATTGGCATCATGTTTGCCCTGGCCCCTGAGATCAGCTACTCCAGAAAAATGTGTGATGGTGTAGCCAAGTCAGCCGGTGACTAGGGTAGCCTGAGGGTTACAGTGAAAATGGATATCCAGAACAGACAGGCCATACTGAGGTGGGGTCTTCTGCCTCCACCCCAGTTATCAAAAGCCTCACGGAAGCCACCAAGAGACAGAAAGAAACAGAAAAACATTAAGCACTATGAAAATGTCACTTTTTTAAAAAAAATTGTTGGTACCAGGGATTGAGCTCATGACCCCAAGTTTGCCAGGCTGGTGCTTACACTGCTGAGCTAAATCCCTGGTGAAAATGTCATTTTTAACAAGATTGTGAACACTGTCGGAGAAATGTGGTTCAAATTTTCAGCCAGAGAACTTTCTGGAACCATCAAAGAGATCCTAGGCACTGCCCAGTCTAGGTGCCGCAGTGTCAGTGGCCATCATCCTCACAACATCATGGACAATATCACAAGGGTGTAGTGGAATGCCCAGCTAACTAAAAAGCATAAAGGAAAACATTTCAATAAAAGATGAACTGACACCTAAAAAAAAGACATCTGCCCCTATGGTAAGGTGTGATAGGAACACTTGCCCTCAGAATCAACCACCATGGTATTAGAAGACACAAAGCAAGGAACCAAATTGGTTCCCACATTCATCCACAGCCCCAGCCATAGCCAACATGAATTTCCAGCCATCTTGGATATTCCAGTTCATTGGCAGCACAAAGAGCAAAAGAACTGCCCAACTGAGCCCAGGTCACCCCAGAAGATAATAAGCAATGGTAAGAGTTGTTGTTTCAAATCACTAGGCTTTAGAATACTTTGTTCTATATCCTAGATAACCAGAATAATTTGTCTACCCAAGACAATAACCTCTTGGATTGGAAGACCTCAATGGTGTTTTACATGTGGTGCACCTGGCTCTGATGTGATAGGCCAAAGAAGAGCATAACACTGCTGGGATCCCTCATTTACATTGTGGAGAGGAAGGGTATCCTATAGGAGGTCTAGCCATCTCCAAAGGATATCTGTGGTCCCCACTGGAGTATAGCACATCTTTCTTCCCCCCAGTTTCGTAGGACACCTTTACGTGTAGGCACACAAATTGGCTAGGTCTACTTCTGCCTGATCACTGAAGCTTGGCAACTCAGCTGCCTCATGGTATTGGTCAGTTTCCCTTGCTAGGACAAAACAGATGATGTGGTGGATTGATAACTGGTGGTCAACTTGTAATACCAGCTGAACTAAATCAGCATGGTGCTGATTGTGGATGGTTCACCTGAGGATTGTTGTTAAAATAAAAAGGAGAACTGGAGAGGAAGAGGTGGTGTTGTTGCCATCGGTTCTCCTGAAGGAGCTTGTTGAGGTTTTCTGACATGAACTTGGCTGTTGCCATCATCAGAAGAGCTCAGGACCTTGTTGTTGCTGAGAATGGCTGTGGTTCATTTTGGGGGAGTGCTAGTCTTAACGCTTCCTGGTTATGGAGGAGAAGATGCTATGCTGTTCAATCTTCAGGAGAAGCTTGTCATGCTGGTTTCCTGGTATGAACTCAGCTGTTCTTATCACTGGAGAAGCTCAGAACCTCCTTGTTGCTGAGGATGGCTGTGGTACTTTTTGAGGGAGCTCTGGTCCTTACTTTGAGTATTGCTTCCTGACTCCAGTGCGGAACCCTCAACTTACTAGCACAGATCCTTCAGCACACTGGCATAGACTTTCTGGCTTCCACCACTGACTTTGGGCCTTCCTAGTGCAGATCCATGAAACAGACTTGTATGAGACATTGTCATAGGCTCTAGATCTTTAGCTAGACTGATTTAGGATGTTGCTGTTGGATCCAGACCCTCAGCTAGACTTTTGGGGGATCTTGAGTGTGTGGACAGATTTCCTGCACTCTTACGTTTCACTCTTTGGGTGACTATTATACAGTAATTTCATAAATTATATGTCCAGTGTGTAGTTCCCTTGCAATCCCTTAGTACAACAGCTGACATCTACAATTTAAGGGAAGAAAGGTTTATTGAGGCTCACAGTTTCAGAGGTTTAGTCCATGGTTGACAGGCTTCAAGGCAGAGACACTACAGCAAAAAAGACATGAAAGAGGAAAGCTGCTTATCTCATGGAATCTGAGAATCAGAGTGGGTTGGAAAGGGTCAGAAAGGAAGGGATGGGGTCCAGACATAGTATTAAAGGTCACGCCCCTAATGACCCACTTCCTTCAAGTAGGCTTTGCCTCTGAAGAGCCTGTTCAGCCATGAATTCATGGATGGGTAAACCCACTAATGGGATCAGTACTCTCACAATCCAGTCACCTCTGCAGGAGACTCTTAATTCATCTAAGTTGACAATCAAGATTAACCAGCACACTAGTCCAAGATGCAAGAGGAGATAGCCTTGAAGTTAAAGTAAGCTGGAAAAACACCAAGAGCTGTGTCTTTTCTATGCAAATAAATTTTTAAAAAATATTTTTGTTGTAAGAAGTATCACTTGCTTTTTGTTGTAAGAGGTGTTACTTGCTTTTCTTGAAAAGTCACTGAGCTTATTTCTGATTATGTTATTGTGAAGGTTAAATGTGAAAACCTATGCAAATTTTCTAGCATCCTACTTCGATGAGTTAGGTGCAAGGTAAACAAATATCCTCTTCAAATGCGTGGTAGTTTCTGTTTCTACTTTTAAAGGGAAGGTGATGGTATAATAGGTTTTCAGGAAAGTTGGCTAATTCCAATGTGTTCATTTAGGTGAACATATTCCAGCCTGTGGTGACACCATTGTGTAACCAGTGTAGGACCCTTGCTAAATCAAAGTGATCTTTGTAAAGTTATGAGGACAGATAGTCTTCAAATACAATGCTTTCTTCCTGACACCCCCTGAGAAGACAAGTAAAGCCAGTTCTCCCGACTTGGCTGATAAAATAATGTTTTAAGCCTGACCTTTAGCAAAAGGCAATATGCCTGCTAGCTGTTGGGAAATATAAGTGTTTCCACCAAGTATAAATGGAAGGGAAGCCCCAGGTCCATTTACACCTTAATGGCGAAGTTGCTTGTCCCACTTTGGGGTTTATGGCCTTGTGCCGCATGTATTTTTTCCCCAAGATGCATTCCAGCAAGCCCTCTAACACTGGCCTTGCTTAGGATCCATTTCCATGACAGATATTTCCAGGCACTGCCTTTCCGAGAAGACTGAGTACCTTTGCACTCACCTAGTCCATTGAGTCATAGCTCCAACTGGTTTCCAAACTACAGTTTTGAAAGGAAAAAAATTTTAGGGTGGTTTGGAAAGGCAGGGATAAAGGCTTCTGTTCTTTTTTCTTACAAGAATCACAAACCTGACATCTTTTTTTTTTAGAGTTAGAAGAGATGAGGCTGAGACACTGAGGAGGGACAGAATTTCTATTTCAGTGGGTTCCTTAAGGCAACAGAGGAAGCTTAGCGGCCACAGGAGTCTAGTTAATGAGCGGGTTATACAATATTCATTGTGTTGAGTTTAACTCTTCAAACAGAACGTCTAATTGCAAAAAGAAAAAGAAGCAGCCAAATTACAGATGTTAAGACAACAAAGCTCGGGAAGAACTCCCTTTGTTGATAAACCTGTCCTTTCGCTGTTTCCTCCAACTAACTGCACACTGACAAGAGGCCTGGGAGTCCCTATCCTCATCAGGAATTCTCACGAGCTCACTTTGACTGAGACACTCTGCGGGGTCTAAGGAGGCAACTGAGAGGCTCGGTGCCAGGGTGTTCTCAGAGGACTGTTTTCTTGTCACCCACAGAGGGGGTGATCCAGTTGTATTCTGCTTGAACCAGGGCAAAACTGTTTTCTCCCATTCTCCTGACATGCACAGTCTCCCCACTGTCACTCCTGGCAATAGCACCTGCAGCAGGCTCACTGAAGGACACTTTTGTCTGTTTGTGGCAACAGTGAGAATACAGGTAGCAAAGGCCACCAACCAGGGTCATGCCCAGAATTGCTGACAGGCTTAACAGAAGCCCTAACTTAGGAGTTCTGAACTGCATCCCCAAAGGGGCACCATCTTCCTTTAGCCCAACTTCATGTCTTGGGTTGGTCTTGCTAGAGTGTCCCATGCCAGCCCCGCCAGTCCCCACACCCTCTCTGGCCTCCTTGTGCTTTGACTCGGGTTTTTGGAAGCTGGCAGAAGGCCTTGGTTCTTCTTCATGGCCATCAGCAGCAGGTAGCCTGGAAATGCTAGAGGGGTGGAAGTCAGGAGTTGGGTTGGCTGCCCCAACCCCACGCCTCCTGAATGCCACAGAGGGCCGGAGATGCTGGGGATTGGCACGATGGACAGTGTACAGAGAAGGCTTCATCAGGGTCCTGTTAGAGGCCACCATCTTGTTCTAGAAAGGGAAAGAATAAAAGAGTCAAATGGGGCTGATTGTCCTCCAATGCACCACTAAACTTTGCAACTGACTTGTGTTCTCTGAAGATAACCCAGGGAACAGCTGGAAACCAGCCTGTTGCCTTCTCCTAAAAGAGCTCAGAGTAAAAGCAGATAAATACACACTTGTAATCGATGGAGACAGAGTGACTAATGGAAACGCCACACAGTGTGGAGATGAGTTATAAAAATAAAGTTATGGTTCTTAAAGGGCTTCCAGGCCCATGTAGAGGACTGTGTCCTTTCTGATGGTTAAAGCTTTGAGTGTCTTTTATGGTAGGACCCATGCAGGAGGGATCATTTACTTTTACTCTAGGTTCCAAAAAATTTAAGTCAGAATATTATGCCATGCTTTATTTTGTGTTCCTTCTAAGACTTCAAAGAAAGAGTAAATCAGTAAGCATGTATATTTTATATTGTCCATTGATCTAACCTCTGGGGCCGTATATGATATTTTGAGGGCAGTGTTATGAAGGAGGAGTAGAGGAGGCGAGAGAGGAGGAATTATTAACCAAGGCTAAGTGGAAAGACACATTACTAAAACCATCAATTTCTTCAATTGCCAGTAACTTTCGAGACACTGCATAGAATAGGAAGGCTGGTATTGATTAGTGCAGAGATATTGTGTATATCATGCCCTGGCTTTCATTCTGACTTTGACTGTTAGTCTAATAGCTCTTTTCCCAGCCTGAAGCTTTCCATTACAGAGCCAAAATGCCAACCTTAACCTCCATTCACAAATTAAGCTTTTACCTGTTCTTCTGAACCCCAAAGCAGGCAGGTTTCCAATGAATCAAAGTTTCGGTCATCCTGAGTGCTAGAGAGAGAGCAGATCTAAGAAGGAATCACTAAATACATGAATTAGAAACAGTATTTCCTGCCACTTTATTTATGGTGATGAAATCAGATTTCCTTGGAATGACTCCTGAGTTTGGAGTCAGGGGCCAGAGGGTAGAGTAAGGGAAGAAGTGAGAGGACAGTGGCAAACAACTCATATCTATTATCATTTATTATTTTATATAAACTATATATTTCTATGTTGTATTATAAATATATTTTTTAAATTGTTAGTGAACTTTATTTATAGCAGCATCTCAGAGACTTCACTGCATCCAAGACAACATAGTTTTCCTGAGTAATTATCATACCCAGCTCTTCTGACCAGTGGCCCTACTATCATCAGGATATTTCATGCATTTACAAGTAAAAATGGCAGCACAATTCAAAATAGCTAAATCTTGGAAGTGGGTTATCTGTCCATCAACAGATGAATGGCTAAAACAATGTGGTATTTACACACAGTGGAGTCGTACCTGCTATAAAAAAAGATGACTCATTTATAGGAAAATGGATGCAATTTGAGATCGGATGTTAAGTGAAATAAATCAGACAAATGAGCTTAAATATTACATGGTTTCTCTTCTATGAGAAACCCAAATTATAAATAAAGATAAAAATAAAGGATAATAGGAATTAGAGAGATGGAATTTTCTCAAATGGGAAAGGGATCAAAAGGTGGAAGGATGGGGGAGGGAAGGAATGAAAAGAATTAAGATGTGTTATGTCCATGTACCAAGTCTGTAACGAGGAAAGTAAACACCATGTGCTGCAAACATATGTGCATAAAAAATAAAGAGAAAAATAAAAGAATAAAAATGATTAAGGTCTTTTTTTTTCTGTCAGATTTCAAATCAAGTCCCCAGTGTGTAAGCCTTGATCTAAGTGCCACCATCACCAGTGATCTTTGCTGGTGCTTGGTTTAGAAGTAAAGGCCCTCTGAGAAGACTCACCTGGGGGCCACAAGCCTGTCCAGCCTGTGGACATCCAGTGATGGTTCTAGGCTTGGGTTTATGTCCCCACTGGACCCCTGGCTGATGCTGGTTGGGGTAGCTGTGAGCAAAGGATTGGGGGTCAGAGTCTGGGAATCCCTGGGCAACTTCATCACCGCAGGACTGGTAGGAGCAAGATCTAGGCTGTTCTTCTCTGCAGGTCCTGTAAGAGCAACAGCAAAGAGTCTGTGCACTGCTGCAGAGGAGTGATGGGGCACCGGGAGCTACACAGAAGCCCAAAGATGCCACAGACAAAACATTTTCTCTGTATTGATTGGTGCACAAAACTATGATAACAACGTAAATAGTGGAGACTACTGTGCCTCATGGATAATCACTAAACGTGAGCCACTCAAAGACGATTTACCCAGTAAAATAAGACCCTGACAAAGCAACAACACATATTTCTTACATGTATTAAAAGAAGTCCCTTGCCCTTCTGGGTTTGTGTGTTCTTAACAGACACTATACAGGGAATACAGAAACCACTGGACAACTTTACATTTTTAATTGCTTCAAACACCGACTTCTATCTAGAAGTTGAATCTCACCAGTTTTTAAAAGACCTCGGTCTTCTGCCATATGAACACTGATAATGCTGCTGATAATGACCTGACTTTATGCTACATGTGAAAACAAAATCCCTCCACTCGATCTCCCCTTTGTGACTAAGAGGAGGACCCGGAGCATCAGAGACAGCTGCACACAAAGCAGCGAGCAAGTGCAAAGTTTAGAATCAGATTATTGTCTGCGTTCAGTGTGCCTCTCTGCTACTCCTGGCTTTGGGAAAGTCTTCCTGGAGCATTACTTTCTTCACTCACACAGTGGAGCCAGGAATGGGACCCATGGCATAGAACCATTGAGGGGAGAATTGAAGTCACTGATACAGAAGCGTGAAGCACAGTGCAGGGCACATGCAGTGTGCACTGAATGTCAACCACAGTAACAATCAGAATACAGCAATAGAAAACTGTGTTGGCAGAAGTCTCTCCAGTCAATGTCCAGTGCCTCTGTGTTCTAGTGCTTTCATGATACAAAACACTGCGGTGAAGAAACAAAGCAGCCAAACCCAGATACATAGCAAGTTGCCAGTTTGCAATTTGTTCCTAAATCTAAGTGCTCTTGATTATTTCAACAGACCCTTGAAAGTAGGACATTGTAATGGTGGCTGCAGGTGTAGCAGGGATACAGATTTGGGGTTGTTGTGCCTAAACTCAAAATCTGGGAGCAAAGATCCTGATATGATCAGTCACTGAAATTATAAGATGGCACTTTAATACCAGAGCTCTGAAGGTGAATATGTTGATGCTGTCCTCTGAATGTGTCCGCCAAATTCATATGACAAACCTCATCCCCAGTGCAATAGTACTAAGAGGCATGGCCTTTAGGACATGAGCCAGTTAGAAAGGCAGAGCCCTCTAGGATTAAGGCCATTACAGAAGAGGCCTGAGGGAGATTTTTCACTCCTTCTGCCACACAAGGATGCATATAAGACACAAATATAAGGAGCAGTGCTTCCCCAGAGACCAAATCTTCTGGCACCTTGACCTTGGACTTCCCAGCCCCCAGAACGGGTGAGCAGTGGCTCCCTGTTAATTACAAGTTGCCCAGTCTAGAGTGTTCTGTCGTTGTAGCAGCCTGAGTGGGCCATGACACTCGTTTACCACAGAAGCATAAGAAAAAGATTCACCCGGGGATATCTGGACTGGAGTTAGAAAGCTCTGTGGATCAACCCTTAGAACAATCCAGCGTGAAGCAATGTCAAAAGGGAAGCATGGAGATGTAAAAGTAAATCATAACTTACAGAGCTGGGGCAGGACCCCAATGTGTCCCCAGGGTCTCCTGGCAGATATATTTGAGAATACTATATATTATTTTTGGGAATCACCAAAGTTTACATAAATTAATGGACAGGGTCAAAGGGGGTGGGACATGTGGGTCACACCATGAGGAGTTTACACTGTGGCTGCTGAGACTGGCATCTGTGACCCCAGGGTGGAACCAAATCACCCAGTGGGTCAGGCTCCAAGAGGCTAAAGGACCAATGTGACACCTCCAGACAAGTTGCCCAGGCCAGAGCCTCACTTTCAATCATAAGCTTATTACCACCAACACAGTTACATTCGCAATTGCAATGCAAGAGTTTCCTACAACAGTTGTTGTAAAACAAAGCATGAGATTTCAAACAAGAGTTGGAGCACAGGATCTCCTCTGGGCCAATTCTTGGAGTGTTGGTGGAAGAGCTGGAGGCACTGAGATGGAGGGACAGGTGAAGACAAAGGTTTTTGAGCAAAGGCTTGGGGAAGGGGATCATGGCCATGGGTCATCTCAGTCCCTGGGTCTCCTAGACTGAGAGAAAGCAGGGGTTCCTGCTGGAGTCTGGCCTTAACTTAGTAGCAAAGAATTACGGGAAGAAGAATCAAGGGAGACCGGGGTTAAGTGGGTGAGGATCAGACCCGTGCAAGCGACTGGGTGTCAGAATGGTCCACCTGTCCTCAACCTTAACCGGAAATGGATAATGAGAGTGGATTCCAGTGACAGGAATTTTCAAGCAAAGCAAACATTCCTGTTCAGGTTTGGGCTCTGTTTTTTTTCCCTTTGTTTTGTGTCTTATTTCAGAAGCTCCAGGGTCAGTGGAGTATAAAATCACGGGGTAACCCAGAAAAAGTTGATTCCCACTGAAATAGGAAACCCTTGTTTCTGATTCTGTTCTCCATCCCAGGCTGCAGAGAACTATCTGCATATGTGGAAAGAAACAATAGAAAAAAAATTCTTTTTAAAAGAAGAAGAAAACACTCATTTCTTTTCAGTGTTCCCTGCATCATTTCAGGGGTCAAAGGAAAACAGCGGAAATATTGTGCTGACCAGCAGGCTCGGGACGACCAGTTGGCCCAGCTCTCACCGCCCACCCCAGGGTCCTACTTAATTTGTCAGGTTGAGCCAGACAAAGTACACTTGAAGAGTCACCTCAAGGGGCCCCTCCCTCTCACTACCACCTTGTCACCTCCCCAGGTGTGGCAATTACAGGACAGGGCAGGTTTTCATTGCTTGTGTTGCAAGGATGGATATCAGCGGTACTAAAGCTGGAAATGAAAACAGATCACCATAAAATAATGACTCCAAGTAGGAACCTGATGCCAAATCATACCTGGGGTGGTTTCCTTGAGATAGCCCCGCCTCTGCCCCAGGGCTGGCACCGGTGACCCAGGCTCCAGGCTCCCTTGGTCATCCGAGTAGGCTCTGCTGTGTGTCTCTTGTGATACAATGGACGATTCAATCCTCACCCAGTAAACGAAATATGACTGGACTACTGATAATCTGCGGAAAGGAGCATGCACAGTGATGCAGGGCTTTAGTTTCCCCTAAGGAATACTCGAGGCCATCCTAATAGCAAAGAGAAAACAAAAGTCCAAATGAAGAGAAGAACTAGAGATTGTTTTATTTCCTTTTGAGTGAAAAAACCCAAACTGGAGAAGTGAAAATAATTAGGAGAGCTTTCTATTCAAATAAATTACTCTTCCTAGATAAATATGAGCACCAAAATTCTCACTCAGGGTTAGGGGTATAGCTAATTCAGTGGTTTAGTACTTGCCTAGCATGCTCAAGGGCCTGGGTTCAATCCCCAGCACTGCAAAGAAATTTCCTTTTTCACTGTAACTAAAAACTGTTTAAAACTGTTTAGACTCAAAGAAAAGGTTTCATCTTCAACTCTATTATTAGCTATGACTGATACACTGTCATTACATCATGAATTAAGGATTTCGTGATTCCAGTGTACAGCTGTGTGATTATATCGGCGTGGTAGATACTACTGAAGATTAAAGACAACTCACTAACATTCTAAACAATGTCGTAAAGGCATAATGCCTTTCTTTCGTACAAGTTTCTTTAACAAACATTGTGCCATATAGATCTTTCCCCAGATCCCCCTGAGATAGGGATATTAACAATATCATTCTCCCACTGTTAGTATTCAGAAGGCCGTCATCACCGTGTGACTAACGTAACTGAGATCACCCAGAGAATCAAGAAACCGGTGGCTGGCACGGCTTGGACCTCGAGCCTGTGGTTTCCAGGCTTGGTACCTGGTAACATGAGCGAGGATTCTTGGAAAGGGGAGAGTGGGGTGGCCTAGAGGAGGCTGCTGACCAAGTGGCTCAGCATCTTTTTCTGTCACGTGGAGACAACAGCATCTAAACTACTTCTCATGCCACACATAGCGCAATGGCATGGGCTTTGGGTTCCTTCCTTTTGTCCTGCTGGCCTCTGGGGAGCGGAGAAGGACACTGGAAGAGGAGGACACTGTGGTGTGACTCATAAATCTTGTCCCTCTCATGGCTCTTGGTGGCCAAGATTTCTCTGTCCCCAGGGAGGAGGGGACCATGGCAGGGGGAGGCTGGAGTCACCATGCCATGTCAATGCTGTCCCGGCCTCCTTCTGCCCTTCTTCTAAGCGGGTTATACAGGGAAGGGAACAGAGATAAACACGAAGGAAAGGGAAAGGAAAACCTCGCAGCACCCTCGGACACCGCACTTCCCTGGCTTACAGGAACCTGACGTCCCCCGCAGGCCGGGCAGGGGCCTTCCACACGAAGGAGAGGTTTCTTCTCGGGGACTTGTCCGCGTGGGTGACCGTGTCTGCCTCTTTCAGACAAGTCATCAGTTTGGAACCAGGAGGAACGGAGACAAAAGTGCCGGCTGTCTGCCGCTCAGACGTGCGCCAGGCCTGCAGCAGGAAGCCCATGAAGCCGCGGCTGCTGCTCACCGTCACTGCAAGGGGACAGGGGGCCACGCGGGGCTCAGGGCCATGCGGGGATTTCATGCGGGTGTTCTCAGAACCAAAAGCCTCAGACTGAGCTTTCCCCAGAGAGCCAGTGATCCCCGGGGGCGGGGCGGGGTCATCCTGCTTTACATCAAAATAAATCCCACTTTGGGCATAAAAACGAAATACAAATAAACCATAAAAATATTTTCCCTTATATTCATTTATTTATTTATTTTTAAATATTGGAGTTAGAAATGTCTCTTTGAGCAGATGTACTGGCCGTACGCAAAAAGGTAAATAAAGTTTGCTATACTGCTAATACTAGTTGACTCTAGATGGAATCAAGGCAAGGGATCAACTCAGAAAAGTATTTACAGCAGATGGAACCGACAAACACAGAGAGAGGTAAGGTGAGCCACCAAAAAGAAGATTCTTCCCAAAAGGATGAAAGGACACCAATGGAAAATCAAACACGGCCATTATAATTTAAAAAGCAATTATAAAAGAAACATTTTATATCTATCACACTGGCAAATATTAAAACATGTGATTAGAACCAGTATTAATAGGGAAAGCAAACATCCGTGACCACGGGTACTGGACCAACTCTTTGGGGTTAACCTGCTTTATTTAAATGCAGTTAATCCCGTTGCACCAGAAAGCACTGGAGAACCCTGAAAACTAAGTGAAATAAGCCAGAATAACAGACTTGTGTCTTCCCCCTTATGTGAGATACCAAGAGTAAGCAAACTGACATAGACAGAAAGATTAGGAGTTACCAGAGACTATATATCTGTCTGTCTGTCTGTCTATCTATCTATCTATCTATCATCTATCTATTTATCTATCTATCAGTGCTAGGTGCTAGGGATGGAACCCAAGGACACAAGCATGCTAAGCATGCAGCCTATCACTGAGCTCTGCATTTTATTTAAAAATCTATTTGTGGTACATATTTCAGGTGTATAGCTTGATGTCTTGCTATACATAATGAAACGGTTACTATAGCTGAGCAAGTTATCATATTCCTCATCTCCCTCCAGTGTTCACAGATGGATGAATGTTAGTTTATAATAAGAAAAAAGTATGTTTTTCTCACACACATGATTCATGAAGGTTGCTTAGGGTAACCTCTGAGACACAATATATATCCTTTGGAAAGAAGATAGTATTTTATAATTGTGCCATTTGTGTTCTCTTAGATTACTACCAGTATAGAGATCAGTGATGCTGTCATTTTCATAACACAAAAACATCATGCTTATTTTTGGCCAAATGAGTTCTTCTTGGATTTAAGTCATATATTAGTTCAGGAAGCTCCCAGCGTGAAAGATTCCATTGGCTCTCTGGGGGCTCCCATACTTCTCTTAAAGCCTCTCCCACACATACCTGGGATCTGGTCTCCAGGTGAGTAGGAAGCCCTGCCAGCATGGATGGAAATGTGGTGGGTGCCAGGGCGCTGGGGCCGTGCTCCAATGTGTCTGGGCTGCATGTCCTCACAGGCCACCGTACTGGCACCATGGGAAAAAGCTGAGGAGCAGGAAGTCAGGCAGAGGGTGATGATACAAGCCCAGCCTGCAAGGGTAGCTGGGACCCTCATCTTGCTCTCTCCTGTATCATGAAAAACGACAGCTTCAGCCAAATGCCACTTAAAAAAAATGATGTCTATTTAGATGTGACAGGCTCGAATCCCACACTCCCATTTCACCTGATATTCACAGTGCTGACTCTTGAAGTTCAATATCAAAAAGACATGCCAGGCTATAGGAAACATTTCATTTCTAACAAATCTTTTTTGGTGACTTCTCATCATGTTTTCATGAGGCAAGACTTTTTTAAAAAAGAAATTTTAATTATTAAATATAAGAAATAATACCTGAGAATGTTTGTTTCCTATAGAGAACTGATGAGTTGTCTGAGAGCCAAGGGCAGGATGAGCCATAGTACTTTATTGCTAAAGTAGACACCAATATCCCAAAGTGGTCAGGGAGCAAGATATATGGGACTTGGCTTAGCAATGTCTTATCTCTGCAATTGCAAATTACAGAGTCAAATGCTACAAACACTTATACCTACTATCAATTATTTAGGAGTGATTAAATTTTCCATTCTTTGATATTGTTTTGTCCTTTTTCCCTCTCTTTTTAATTATATATTACTATTTCTTTTAAAGATGAGCAGAGAAATTATACCCAAACTGATTTATTCTATACCTTGTTAAATAGATTGGTAAAAGAAAATTGACTCAGGAGTGGAACACAATGATTGGATAAAATAGCAATTATAATATTTTATAATATAATTGTAATTTTGTAACATTTTATAAATTTACAACTTTTAATGCCCATCAGCAGACAGAATTATATTGACAATGTAAAAGAAATTGATACCTAAAACTAAAGTGAGAGAGAAAAATAAGACACATAAAAATCTCTCTGAGTAAATATTTAGAGTTGTCTCAAGCATACTTTAAATAGTTTTATGTTTTAAACTTTGTTTTATATTCTTTTACCAGCGATTTTTAAAAATTTGGCTAATATTTTTATCTAAGGGGTAGCACAAAACAATGCTATCCCTCCCTTTTAGCAAGATGGGTTTAAAAGGTAAAAATAAACTGGAAAAAGTACAGTGAAACTAGCTGTTCAAAACAGGAGATTGAGGAAATAATCCACACAAGCCAATAATCACATCCATCACCACCCCTGATGCTGACAAGGCCCGAGGAGACGGGAACAGTCTCTCACTCAGATCTCTCAGACTTACCTAGAGAGTCCTTCAGACAACACCTTTCTCTTACAGGTCTGTTTCCCATGGGACGCTATGAGTCAAAACCTCTGCTGCACAAGGAACTATGACTGTGGCTTCTCAGACTAAAGAGAGTGAACTGGGAGCTAGCTGTAAAAGCTTGCTGTTATGGAGCGCCCCAGGGTCTCTCTGAGTCCCTTCACAAGGACCCTTAGGAAATGTCCCTTAAGCCCTTGTCAAGGCAGAAGGTGGTGTCCTTCCCAAAGGCAGAGCAAACTCAGGTGCCTAAAGGGGAAAGGAGCAAACACCACGGCTCATGGGCCGTGGCCTCAACCACACATCTCATCCCTACCTTAGACCTTAGCAGGGACCCCTTGTCTGTCTGAACCCCCAAAAGCATCTGCTTACCTAGGACTCACTTTCCTTCAGGCTTGGTGGAACGGTCTTCTCCCTCAGTCACAAAAACATGTCCTTGCAACACGAGTTTTTTTTTCTCCCTCAGTCTTTCCTCAAATAGGGAGGATGACAGCTGTTGCCACTAATCCTCAGCTTCTACAGGAACTGGGCTCCAGTGTCTGAATCCAGCCTGAATTGTATTAGTTTTCTTTAAAACCACACACACACATAGTCACACACAGTTTCCAGGCAAATCTTCATTCAAGCCTGTGCAAAGAACTAGAAAGAGCTGGAGACGGTTCTGCACAACACTGGCATTCTCAGCGGAAGATGAATACCTCCGTCTTGGCCTCCTGGGCAAGGGGAAGATGTTTGAATGAAACTCATCTCAGCGTTCTCTGCTTCTTGAGGCAATGTGGGTTCAAGTAGCTATTCCTGCTGACCGGGATTGATCCCTAAGAGGAGTGTTTGCCTCTAATATAAAATACCACATAACTATCCAGGCCTAGTGATGTAGGCCTGTAATCCTAGTACACTGGAAATCTGAGGCAGAACAAACACAAGTTCAAGCCCAACCTGGGTAATTTAGTGATTCAGTGAGGACTGCGGAAGTAGCTCAGTGTAGTCTTTGATACTTGATGTGTATTTTACAGTGACAGCACATCTCAGGTGCTCAAGAGCCACACATAGTAGGCTGATACCAAAATGGGCAGTACAGGGCTATTCTAGGGGAAGTGGAGAAAGGGAATAAAACTCATAATTCAATGGTTATTCATGTGATCTCAAGTACAAAAAATATGTAAGAGGCAGTATGACTAAAAGGATAAGGTAGTAATTAAACATACAGCACAGGTATATGGTAGCTTGTATAGAGTGCTTGCAATGTTCTGGTCAATTGGCTGGCAAATTATATCATTAATACTTACAACACTATCACTGTGAGGTCCACACTGTCGTTGTCTTATTCTGTGGGTAAGGAAACTGAGTCACAGTGTTCCTATACATTGCCCAAGTTCACACAACTTTTTCTGTGAATCTGCTTGAAGTCACTTCACACTAGTGCTTTGGCTGGAGTTGTATTAATAGGCTAAGACCGTTACACTAACATCCCGCAGCCCTGACGATAGCAGTGATATTCATATCACACCCAGGGAAAGTCTTGTGGTGAGTTATGTGGTAAAAAATCAGATTCTCTGTGTTCTTTGGCAAATTGCTTAATTTCTCTGGGTTGCCTCAGGTATAAAATAAAATTTTTGAATTCAATAATCTCTTAGATTTCTTCCAGCTAGAGAATTATATGTACTTCTAATGTTTTATTTAGCAATAAAGGCATAAGAATGAGCTACTACCAAAACAACTTGAGATGACATGGACTAAAGTCTGACCCATAATTGTCAACTGTGTTGTCACCTGCCCATGCCACTCCTAGCTTAATGGTCAGACTTAAAGAAACTTAAAACCATCTAGTAACTCGCAGAAAAGGAGCTATTTCAGTCTCATTTCTGGCTGACGGACTTCCCTGTGCTAACTCTCGATCACACTTTCCTATCTCGACATCTTTTCCCCTTTCATTCAGTCATGAATTTCCGTTGATATTGATCAGTGTGTGTGTGCGCGCGCGCGTGTGTGTGTGTGTGTATTATTTAGTATCATTATTATGATGAGCATTTTGAGGTATAGATAATAAAAATGAGTAAACTGCCTACAGATTTCTAGAGTGCGAGGACAATATGTCAGAAAAGAGAAAAATTTTCACAGCTCTATTCAAACTAATTTATCTAAAAATGCCCCAGTGACTTTTATTTATTTTCCATGCTGTTGTGCATTTTTTCCATCAAAAAGAGAACAGTTTGATGTTTTTATTTTACCCAGTTATCCTCCCCTTTATTCTCCCTCTTAAAGTGTAATACAGACAAACAAGGCTTTAAAACTATTAAGATGTGCCCATTTTGTTTAAAACTATTAAGGTTTGTTGCTTTGGAAGTAGGGCAAAGCAACATGGAAGACAGTCTGCCGATAAAAGAATCAACAGGATCCCTCCAGAAGGTGACAGTCGAACTGGGATGAGGCAGCAAGGTAGACAAGAAAGAGCTCTGAAGTCAGACAGCAAGCTAGTTGTGTGACCTGGGGCAGGCTCATTTTGAGGAACCCCAGTTTCCCTCTCTGTAAAATGGGGAGACTATTAGATTTCTCACAAAGGATTTTGTGAGGCTAGAGGTACCAGCAATGATGTGTAGCTGTCAACAGGAGCTGTTGTCAGAAGATGAGTGAAAGCCAGGTTAGCAGAGACTGAGAGGGGCTCCAGAGAATCTCAACTAGAAAAAGAGAAGACACTTACTTGATCTTACAGGTCATGAGGAGATTGGAAAGATGCAGAGGGGAATTGGGACGTTCAGAGCAAAGTGAGAGCTTAAACCAAGGCATGAAGCGAGGATGAACAGAGCATTTGTTGTAATTATTCAGACATCAAATAAAGCACACTTGACAGCTGGATGTTGGGGCCTGAAGTGTTGCCACAATAACTGGAAATATAAGGAAAAGGACTAATCAGATTTGGACATTGTATATATGGAAGCAAGGGGGTGGGTATAAAAACATGATTGGCATTTAAAGAGCCTGGGAAAACAATACAATCTATAGAGTATTTGGAAGAGAAAAGTTTGTGGTGTTCAATTTTAGACATGCTACATAGGCACTCTGAGCGTTCCTTCATTTCTTCAGCCACACTTCACCAAATGTCCCCAAGTGTAGATCATGCTCAGGACCAGGGATGTGAAGATGAATAGTCTCAGTCCCTCTATGGCTGGTAAAGGATATGAATGCAGTAGCAGATTATTACAAAGCAATGAAATAAATGATCAGGAGAGATGCGATCACATATTATCACATCAGCACAGAAAAAGGGTATCCTGGAGCTGACAAAGCCTGTCCTTTTCCTTTCTGAAATTCCAAATCATTCATGTCTTGTAATTGGATGCCAAAATTTAGTCTCAACAATTAATATTGAAATAATTTTGGAAATGTCTACATTTATTTTTTAATTTTTAAAGTAGTAAAACACCACATAACAAGACAGAACAAAGCCAATTGAGAAAACGTAGTGAAATCAGTACAGAACCTCACAGCAGGTTACTGGGATAACAGTAATAGGTACTATAGTATATCTTGTTTTCTTTACAATAGTTGTTCTTTCAATCAGGTATATCAGAATCAAAGGAAATACAGAACATTATAGAACTTATCAAAACAATATTGAATTGAGCAATTCCATTAATCAGAACAAAGCAAAACAATGATAAAAATATTTGCCTTCAAAGAGATGGTAGAAGGAAATCCCTTTTATTTGCTATATTGCATATAATCAACCTTGCGAGAGATTTTCAGATCTCTGGCTCCCACTTGCTACCAGCGGGGAGGGGTAGGATGGGGGGGATGAATGCTTGAATCTCAGCCCACACACTTGTAGGCTCACAGCTGCTTACCAGGGCGGCGAGCTGGCTGCTTGGTTTCTCAGTGTCCTAAGTTCCAACACAACGTGGATCTCAGGAGACCCTGATGGTTCTAGCCTTGGGGTGGCCGTGGCTTGCCAGGCCACAGCCACTTACCAAGGTGGCGAGCTGGCTGCTTGGTTTCTGAGCGGCCTAAGTTCCTTCTACACTTATAAATGCTTTGTAGCCTTTTTCGGGGAGGGATTCTATACATGTATGCCCTTTATCTTCATGTAAGTGCTTGGTCCCACAACTGTCTGGATTGTAGCTTAAACTTGATGTGTGCTGTCTTTTCTACCCACTTATCTCTAAACCACTGGAGGGGAGGAATCATCTTAATTGCTTAGCTTCAATGCATAGCATTGGGTATGCATTTCTCTGCTCATAATTCCATGTGTTTCTTGGATCAATACAACTAACTTTTTAGTATAAACTTTGCAATGACTCTACAAAATACATTCTAATTCCTTCACCATTTTACAGATGAGGAAACAGGCACAGAAAGATTAAAGATTAAAGTAACTGGTCTGCAGTCATAATGCTAATGAGTGGAGGAGTTACACTGGAGACACCTGCAGAAAAGTGTTACATCTGTGGCCCCAGACTTTATGCTCTTACAATTGCTGTCACTAGTACAGTTTCCATTGTATAGTCAAGGAAATTGATAGCGAAGAGAGATGCTTGACAAATCTAGAGAGCCAACTGAAAAAGTGGGAAGGAATGCAGATTTCTGATTCTCCACCAGGAGCTAGGCTTTGGGCGTGGCGGGGGGCACTGAGAGTAAGAAACTGCTAGAAACTTCTCTCACTGCAGACACCACATCCCAAGCCTGCAAATCTACCACATATGGCAAACTGAGTGCAGAACCCAATCTTCCAGACATGCAGGTAAAAGCCACTGCCATATGCCTGGGCTGATGGACTTCTCAATATGTAAATTGCAACTGTGTTTTCCTTTCTTTCATGGCCAATTTTCTCAAGTTAAAGAAATTTAAATTTTAAAATTGTAAGAATATATTTTCTCTTTTTCTTCTCTCTTTAATTAACAAGTACAGCACTATGATTGAGCATCTAAATATTTGCCTTTATTTTCTCACTCTTCATACTGCCCTCATCATCCAGCACAGAAGCAAATATGGTTTATCCTCCCCTAAGGAAGTGATCCAGGGCTAGGGGTGTAGCTCAGTGGTACAGCACTTACTTTCCATGTGCCAGGTTCTGAGTTCAACCCACAGCATCTTAAAAGAAAAAAAAATGATCCAAGCTTCTCAACCACTCTGCGATAGGAAGAGCAAATTATTTGGTTCTTACCAGTTGTCCCTTGATGATGGAGAATAACAGAACCTTTAAATGTAAAAGTCCATTCTCAAACTTTTTAGTTTTTTCATATAAAAAATTTTTCAGGATATCTGTAAAGACCAAACTCCAAAAGTAATTCTCTGATTCCTTTTCACTGAGCATTTCTGCAGAATGACTTCCTTTCTTTGCTTTACGACTCTGCTGTAGTTTGGATCTGAAGTAGCCTCCAAAGACTCATGTGTTAAAGGCTTGGTCTGCAGCCCACATGGAGCTGTTGGGAGGTGCTGAGGCTGAGTGGGAGGAAGTTAGGACACTGAGTGTGTACTCTTGAGGAGAATATCGGGATACCAGTCCCTTTCAATTTCTCTTTTGCGCCTTGGCTGCCATGAGGTGAACACACCTCCTTCACTCTTGTCTGCCATAATGTGCTCTGCTGCCACAGGTCCAAAGTGATGGAGCTGAGTGACTATGGACTGAAACCTCTGAAACCATGAGCCACAATACATCTTCCCACCTTATAAATTGTTTTTCTCCATATTTTGTTACAGCAATGGAAAGTTGGGCCACCTCCCGCACACCAGCTACAGCCCTGCTCTCACAGCCCTTTCTTACAGGCGTCTAAAACCGAAAGCCCTTGCTCACCTATCTCCTGTTAAGGAGCCTGTTGAAGTCAGGCTCTTGGGCAGCACCCCAAGGCCTCAACATGTTTCACTTGCTCTTGTTGCCATGATCTGAGTCAGCTCTTGGCAGACACTGAATGTGTTGTACACACACACCTCCAGTGCATGGGGCTGGCCCATTGCATGGGTTTGTGGTACTTCAGAGAATTTTAATCATCTGCTTCCCACCACTATATCGGTCCCAAGAAGTGGGAAGGAGAAATACAGACCTGACAATTCCCTGGTCAGCATCTAATTCTTCATTCACAATAAACAAACAAACAAAAAATTTTTAAAAATGCTCTAGTAAGGTAAGAAAACGCCCCATAACAACAGTGCCCATAAGTTTAATGGGTCTACTGCAGGTCAAGCAATGATGCCAATCTAATGCCATCACCTTACACCTCCATTGACTTATTTCCTTATCTCAACAGGTCAAGGGTCAGCAATAGTTAGCATCACTGTTATTTCTCCCACTAATGCACCTGTATTTTCCTCTGAAAGTCCAAATTCACATATATGTCATTGAAGGTTCTATAGTTGGGTGGAAAAATACTAATTTTTTAAATAGTTTAAGCAAAAATCCAAATATACATTCTCTAATGTGGTTTGCTTTTCTGTTATGTGTAGAATTGCACAGTTTGAAGTAAACAAGATGTATATAACATGTATAGACAAATTCTCTAGAAGTATTACATAAATCTGTCATCTATTTGAAAAAGATTTTATTGCTTGTAAATTTTACATGTCAACTGGGCCATTGGTTGAACATTATTTCGGAGTGTGTTTGTGAGAGCTTTTAGAAGAAATCAGCTTGATGGAGTAAAGCAGATGCTGCCTCCAGTATATGTGGGCTTCATCCACTCCACAAAGAACCTAAACTGAACAGAATGACGAGGGAAACCTGGATTTGTTGACTGCTTGAGCTGGAACATTCTTCTTCTGCCCTTAAAGCTTCTGGTTCTTAGGTTATAGCGCTCAACCTATGATCTCTCTCATTGATTCTTGGTTCTCAGGCCTTTGAACTTTGACTGATAGCACTTTGAACTTTGAACTATACCTCTGGCTTTGCTGGGATTCCAGTACAGGGAGGGAAGATCGTGAGGCTTCTTTGCCTTTATAATCATGTGAGCCATATAAATATAAATCTCTTTCTCTATAGATCTGTATCTCTTCTATTGGTTTTGCTTCCCTAGAGAATCCTCAGAATACACCACAAGTGTTATTATTTTATTAGATTTTTGAGTGGCTTACTCTCACTAAAAATGGATGGTTGGTCCAGATTCAGAGCCTTCTGGCAATGAAGTAATAGAGGTATACATAATCATCTGCCTACTCCTCATTGTCTTTATGAACCATATGAAAAAATAGAGTAAAAAATGCAAGGTTGATGCTAAACTGACTGGAGGACCTCCCCTAGAGGACAAAAGTTGTGAGCTTCCTCATATCATCTGGATGGGACTCTCACTCTTTGCTGGATGAAGAGGGGGTGACAGGCACACAGCTCTGGCCAGTGGGTGACCAGCCACTGGGTGGAGCAGGCAGATGGAATAATGATGAAAAATGATCTTGACAGACCAGAGCAATGAGCCAAATCTAACAAGATGAAATTAAACAAGGACAAATGTTAAACACTTTTCTCAGGTCAGGGGGAAAAATGGCAGGGAATTAGAATGGAGACAATATGGCATCAGCAGGCACTTAAAAAACAAAACAAAAATCACCTTTAGTGTATTAAGTGCAGCACTAAACAAATAAACAAAAAATTCCAGCTATAAGTTTTCTATTCCAGGTTTTTTGCCTGCACAAGGGATGAAATTGTTCCACTCTACTCTGAGATCAACCAAACTTTGAAATTATATTCTGAGAATCTAAACTTATGTTTCTGGAAGAGGAATATATACCACCCTTAAAAATAACTTGTCAAGAAGCAGAGTAACTATCAGTAAACTTCTCCACTAGCAGCTATTTACATCACTTTCAAGCCATTTTTCATCTTGCATACTATACTATAAAATGAATGAACAGAATAACACACAAGTTAGAGTACGAGGAGAAGAGAGGGACCGGAGCGGTTTATGGACTCCAAATTGCTCATTCTGGCGAGCTGAACAGATGGATTTTTTGCTATATTGAGGGAAAATAGTTCCATGATGGCTCCTTCCAAGAGCTAAAGGGTGAAGGATAAAAGATTAGGCTTGTCAAGGTAAAGAGAGTAATTAGAGAATAGCATTTATAGTCAAGCAGTGACACACACCTATGATCCAGATACTCAGCAGGAGGACTGCAAGTGTAAGCCCTCTTCACAACATAAACACTGTGTAAAAATGGGGATGTAGCTCAGTGGTAGAGCCTTGGACTTTACCTGGTGCTGGGAAAAAAAAGCATTTGTAAAAATCTTCAGAGTTATTAAAGTGCTTCCTTTTTAAAAAATTGACTTTACCCTCAGGTTTGGAAAGTACTACTGTTTTGTTATAATAATATTTCTACTGTTATAGATAGGAAATTTTGAACAAAAGATGCAGGAGTTGAGAGATCATACAGCCAGTATGTGTCAGAGTGAGGCACAACTGTCATGTTGAAGCTGTGGCCAAACACATTTAAATTCAATAAAGGAAGCAAAGCTCTTCTGAAAGTTGGACCTGTACAAAGGCAAAGCAGACATCTCCAGATTTCTTAGTAGATAATATCTATTAATAAGCAATGGAAGAAGCATATTTAAGAATTGGCCACAGGAGTGGCTTTTAAATATTTCAGACAGAATCAATAACAGGAAATCTGTTTTGTATCACCAGCAAGTGCACATATACCAAGAATAAAATAAAGACAAAAGTTTAAAGCAATAATACTAACAATTCTATGCATGTCATAATTTGATTTTTTTTTATTTTTTTTTGTGTTGACCTTGAACTACAAAGTTGATTTTCCCATGTTTCATTATCCAGAATGACAAACACTGAGCTAAAGAACAACTTAGTGGGACTGTTTGCTTCCAGAAATACAATGCAGTAATTGTGCATTTCCTGAACTATGTTAGTAGTTTATTTAAAAAAAAAACAGAATTGAAATGTTTGCATCCATTTTATTATTTTCATTCTAATTGTTGAACTTTTTCACTCTTGAGTCTATTATTCCTAGTATGATTTGTCCTTGCTGTGTTACATCATGTGAAAAAAAATCCTTTATTCCTTTACCTGAGTAATTCAGGAAAATATTAAACTGTACAGCACTAAAAACAGAAGGCTGAGACACATTTAAGTATAGTTGTGCAACACCTATGTTTATGTACTTTGCCTTTTCTTTTCCAAATAATAAGGTACAAATTTTCCAGTCACACTTATTTTTGTGCAACAAGTGGAGAGATCTTGTTGAATGAGTTGTTGCAGTGAAGAGAGACAGTGACTGTGACATAGGTGTTTAGCCCTGAGGATCAAATGAGCAGTGTACTCTGAGTGCTGTAGACAGCACTGGCATAAGGAATGGATGCTGACAGCGGTGACAATGACAATGATGTTACTAGGGCGATACTCCTGTTGGCTAGCAGTCTAAAAACTAGGCTGACTAAAATATTCTGTGGTCTTCATGACCTTTTAAGTGAACTCATACTGATTCCTAAAAACTACAACATTTTTCTAAATTTTTTAAATAATTTTTTTGAGTATTTCAAGGTGTCCACATCAAGTTCACTTATCTGTTGTTTCCCTACTGTTTGTTCCTCCCCCCTTTTTTTAATGGGATGTTTGCTGATTTCTCATTCTTTTCAGTCTTTCACAGGCACCTGTGCTTTCTGTGTCATTTGCAAGTTGCATTGCACATAAATCCTGGGACATAAATCTTGCCACTGGAGACTGGAGTGAACTTGGAGAAGCTAGTCTTCTATAGTCTGATGGATTCTGTTTCTCTTCTATAAATGTTTTCAGCTTGGAGATTATTCTTTTTGAAGCATGAAGAAGCACAATGTGATGACTCTAGCAGGCTGGCCTTTACACCATCTGTTAACACCACACTAATCTCATTTACAAGTGAGCTTCACTTTTTGTTGTTCACTTTATTCTGAAAAGCCTTGGCATATTTGAAAGTTGGAGCTTCTTGGCATTCAGGGAAGCATGCAGCTTAAAGTCCCTGGAACCAGACTTCTGAACTTAAACTTCAGCTCTGCTAGGTAATGTTGAGAAAGTTCCTCCCTTTTCTGTGCTTCACTTTTCTCATTTATAAATGGAATAATATATATGTCATACAGCCCATGCAATGACTAAGCAAGCTGATTTCATGTAGCTATTATTATCATTATCTGGAACTTTCTAAAGGACCTTGTTTTCTTTCTCTCTTTGCAGGTCATGTACAAGATAAAACTTCACAAAGGTTCCCAAATTTTTGGAATCTCTTGCCACTGAATGACGCTTCCTCTGAAATTTTCAATACCTACTTTCATAAAGGTTGGGATACAGGTCTAACCACACTTAACATATATCTTATCCAATGATCAACATGCCAAGGTGACCAAATTACTTCTCCCCCAATTCCCATCATTTCTTCTTTCTGTCAGCAGTATCTGCTATTCTTGGTCTATCTTCTGATTTCTGAGCAATGAAACTCCCAGCCAGGCAAGGACATGTGTGTGATGTTCAGCTTGCAGTCAAATGAAATTCGGCAGACATTAGAAAGTTAAGTTGCTTTTGTGTTGTAACTGGCTCATTTCCAGGGTAGTCAGACTTGCAAATAATGGTTATGGGTCTAATGCTAATGATGAGAGCAGTTCTATTTGGCCGCAGAAGTGCTTGCCAAAGACCTAGGCACATTTTTCTTTTAAAACAGCATCAGGATTGTGTTTGTATGTAATTACTATTCAGCAGGAAAACAGGAAATGACATCAAATGTGCCAGGCACTTGCAGACACCAGAAATAAAAAGCCAAACAAAACATAGCTCCAGCCTCAAGGAACTTTCAATATACAGTGATACTAAAAGTGATCCAGGTTCTGTTTTAAATTTAAACTGTAGTGACATATCTCTCACATATTCATGCTTGATAATAAATGTTTTCTCCCAGTTTTGTTGAATTTCTGAAACACCTAAGGCACCCACCAGCTGTCCACTAAGTTAGTAACTATGGTACATGAACAGCCTGAACTGAGACAGGAATAACTCTGGGATGTGTTCTTCCCCTCCACACAGAGAGCCTGTGGGAAGGATCAGTTTGATGAAACAATAAGGAAGTTGATATGAAACTCCAAATAAAGGCAACTCCAAGAGGAATGCCTGGACAATTTAGGAGGGATGGAAGTAAGTGGGAACTGTAAAAGACTAAAAGTTGCTCTTTCCCATTAAAAAAAGAAGAAAGAGGGGGAGAATGTTAATTTTACAAAAGTTTCACTTCAGTAAAGGGAAATGAATGACAGTAACACCAATAATCACATTAGAAGTCTTCACTTTTTAATAAGAAGGTTGACTTTTTAAATTCCCTCACTACTTGATTATTTAACCTGGTTTTCCTTTCAACTAAAACAATAATTTCATTCTCTGAACAGGCAAAATAGATTCACTTAGGAAAACACATTTCTAATCATGAAAACATTGCCCGTTCTCAACCTCTCACCAATTCTTTATTTTAAATTCTTTAAATAGATGTTTCCCTTTTTTTGGGGGGGGGGGAAGTCAATCATAGTATGACATTTTCTAAAAATTTTATTTAAAGAGAAAAAAAGCAAAACAGAAAAAAAGGGAAGAAACAATACAGAATTTCAAAGGAAAAGAAAAAACTAAACCGTAAGAAATCACCAGTTGATAAATTACATAGTCTTCTAGATATAGTTGTTCAAGTTACAAAATTAAAGCATATAAGGTGGACATTCAAACAGTGAGGCTGTGAACAGTTCCATTCAATGATCCAACACGGTCATCAATCTTACAACTTAAACATACATGCAGTTATATCCTTTAGACTGCTTTCTTTTCCTCCTTTTGCTTTTCAAGTCCATTATCTGTTTAGTTATATCGTGTTTCAGCTTGCACAATACCTTACTGATCTGTTTTGTTGTTATTTACTTTTTAGTTTTTATTTAATTTTTTATTATTAGCAAAATACAACAGAACAAGACAGAATAAAGCCAACTGAGAGAGTACAGAAACCCTCAATAGGTTACTGGCATAACAGTAATAGGTACAATAGTATATCCCGTTATCTTCACAACAGTTGTTCTTTCAATAAGGTATAGCCAAATCAAAGGAAATACAGGACATTCTAGAACTTATCAAAACAGAACATTGAATAGAGCAATATCATTAATCAGAACAAAGCAAAACAGTGATCACAATATTTGCCTTCAAAGCGATGATAGAAGGAAATCCCCCCTATTTACTACATTACATATGGTCAACCTCTCAAGAGATGTCTAGATCTCTGGCTCACTTGCTAA